>CM075852.1:116042451-116269951 GCA_037975125.1 Latrodectus hesperus
CTATCAAAGTTTCTGCCAATTCCCTCGAATTTGCAACCGCCTGCTCGTACTTCTCCTGGAGGTCTTCCACCCATTCCTCCATGTGCGCTCTCCGCTTCAACTCCGAGGTCACTTCGCCGATTTCTTGGTTCAAATCCTCCAGAAGATCGTTCAGCCACTCGGGGAGGGGAGAGGGTGCATTTCGTTCCTCTCGGGCCACCAGCTTCCTTTCGAGGACCTCAATCCTTTCTTTGTCCCTCAACTGCTCGGCCCGAAGCAGGGCCACTTGGTTGCGGAGGGAGTCCCTCCGGAACCTGCCGCCGCCAGACACCCCGCGACACCCCACGGGACACACCAGGACAGCAGCGACAAGGACGAAGACCAACGACATCTCCACCAGCCGAGACCAAAGACGAAAATGCAGATTAAAATCGTCTGGAAGGAACGCGGCGTTCGAATCTTGGAGTGATAGGGGGCCTGACGAAGGGTTGCCTTACCTCCTTTCTGCTTTCTTAAATCAATGTTGACTCCCCTGGGCTTTTAAACGGGAACTTGATTACCCCTTTCCCGTCCGCGATAAGCCATTGATTGCGAGCAGCTGTTGATAAGGGGTTGGGGAAAGGCCCTAATGAAAACCTGTAGCCCATTCGTTTCAGCCTCGAAATGGGAAAAGGATTTAGTGATACGTTTCGTTGAAATGATAGATAATGACTTTTCCCATTCTCTCTCATACACTATAATGAGAATTTTAAATGCATTTAATTAAAATACTTATCGTGAAGTATTACCGAAATATTTTTGATAAAAGTACGACAACGGAAAATGTAAATATAAAGAGAGCAATAAGCTGCTAATGATCAAGTTTAAATTTTCATTGTGTTACTTTGGATAATTGTTTGTATCAGAGTGACGCTAGTTTCTAGCAATTACATACAAATAAATGTTTACTTATAATTTTTAACAATAAACTGCTTAAATATTCATTTATAATTTGCAAATAATGATATTTTAATTTTTTAACTAAATGGAAAAGATTATTTTATAAGTAAATGATATTATATATGAGTGATATAATTATAAATGAATCATTTGAATAAGTGATGTAAAATAAGTTATATTTATAAATAAATAATGTATCAGGTCTGCGCTCTTTTTTAAGTTTTTATTTTATTACACTTTAAGTTTTCTATTTTATCTTACAATAGTAGTGATGAAATAAATGTAATGATGTTTATATATAAATAATTATAAAACATTTATTCATTCCAATTTATAACTCCGCTACTAATTTTTTAAAAAAAATCCCATTCTTATATTATTAATATATAGAACCTAGTAAAAAAATATATTTATTAATATATATATTTTACTACACCAGCGATACTTCAACCACAAAAAGTATCGCTGGTGTCGTAAAATAAAAAGCATTTATTGTCAACACACACATATTATAAGTTTAAAATTGAAACTAGAGAACAAGGCAGATTGAACAGAGTATTAAAATTATTCGGACATTTTTGAAGCAAAAAAAAAATAGCAAACAACAGGAAATAAAATACAGGAATAATATATGAAATAAATAATTTTATTTCATTTTATTATAAATTCTAAAGTATCATTTAAGTCTGTAAGATAAAGCATAAGTGAAAATATTATTCATTTATATATATATATATATATATATATATATATATATATATATATATATATATATATATATATATATATATATATATATATATATATATATATTCCAACGGCGGGCACATGAGGGTTGAACCCTATGCCTCAACAAAGCCAGAAACTGCTACTCATTTGTCGTTACCCAGCGGGCACCATGTGAACCAAGGTAGTAGCGTTACCCGCGTCATACCACCACAAACCCGTTTATAGGGTGGGCTTACATTCATACATCATCACGGAAGAAAGGACAGAGAAACACAGACACAGAGAGGACAGAAAAAGAAAGTAACATCCATGCCCGAACCGGGATTCGAACCCAGGACCCATAGCTCAGGAGTCAGGAGCGCTATAAATATATATATATATATATATATATATATATATATATATATATATATATATATATATATATATATTCTGATTTAACTCACTTAGGCATTTATTTAATAATAATATTTAATCTATCAAAAAATTGAATTTTTCATAAACAGCAATTTAAAATATATAAATTAAAAACATTTTATTTTATGAAAACCTGCATGAATGATCAAATCGAACTTAGATAGCCACAAGTAGGGATTTTTATAACATATACACAATCTTAACATCTGTTATAAAATCATGATTGGTATCCTGAATTGAAAATTATACTCATTACTTTCGTGATTTATTTATAATATTGATATGACTTCGTTTTTTTTTAAATTTACACATAGTATTAAAATTTTGAAATATAAATAAACACATGAGATACTAATTTGAAATTGTTATTAATAACGAAAAATCAAGAATAATATTGTAGCTAAAATTATTCCTCCTGATCAAGGACTTCGTGGCTCAGTCGGTAAAGCAGCGGACTCTTAAACCACAGGTTCCCGGGTTCAAAAGCAAACGATGGCAAGTTGCGTTAAAATTTATTTCTGGTTGCTTTGTTAATTTAAGTTAATTATACAAGTTCATGTAAATTTCAGTTCCCAATTTTCTGCGGGACTTCCAAGCCTGGAAGATTTCAAAACTGTATATAAGTAGCGAATAATAATAAAATCGCGATTTAATCTTGAGCGCTTTCGTTTCCATTGGCTTTACTACGTTCACTTCATTTACGCGACAATATTAATAGCAGTAATGATGACTGCCTACACATTATTTATTTTATAATAACTTAAATAATGTTGATCGGAAAATTTTCCTAAGGGTTCTAAACTGAGAGAATCTTCGTGAAGAAAAATACATTCATATTTATTATATATTAATTCTCAACTCATGCTAGTCTTTCCTCTTGGACAGTGTATGAAATTCTAGTGGTCAGCGTGCCTGACAACGGATAAAGGAGGTCCTGGGTTCGAATCTAGGTTCGGACACGGATGTACTTTCTCTCTCTATCTATTCTGTCTTTGTCCTTTCCTTTTAGGAATGAGGTGTGAATGGTTGCCTTACTTATAAACAGGTCTCTATGGTATGTGTGTACTGAGGAAGTAGGACTTCGCACCAAAATAGGGTTCAGTTGGAAAAGTGGAGCAGCGCATCCCATGTTGCCAGCCTGGCTGGCACACGACAATGAATGAATGAAAGCGTATGAAATAAATCAGCTACTTCAATTTAAGTTATTGACGAAGAAGAGACAAATATTTAGAGGTCGAGGGAGGAAAAATACATCCGTCTCGTGATTTGAAATAGTGGGTTCTATACCTGAGCCTACCCAAAAATTCATTGACTAAAAGGTCTCATGAAAGTTAAAAGTTACATAGGGCCTACTATTCCTTTTTTAGTTAATACTGATGTTGCATGGTGAATAAAAATTTTACTGAGCAAAAACGTCCCATTTGAATGAATAGACTTGTTGTTGTTACTTATGACACTTGGACAAGCCAAGCTCGCTATGCCTTGGCAATGCGAATTTAAGTCAATAGGGAGCGTCCTTTGTTTTAATCAGAACACCACGAAGGTGAAAGTATGTCTTTGCTCTTTTTTAAATCCTCCGATAGATGGCACCAACAGAGAATCCACTCCCTCAATTTTGACATTGATCTGAAGGGGAGGAAATTTTCCAGACCATTGCACCCATGGTAACTGCTCAACGACCGACCACAGAACTTTCGATTCCGCAGATTTAACGAGCACGTATATCGCATGTACTTGGTGGGTCTTTGGCAGCATTGAGTATCGAACCCCGTCCTTCCGGATGGAAGGCCGATACCCTAACCACAAGGCTACCACAGCCCATATAAACAGACTTTAAAGAAATTTTTAATTTTCATCAACACTGCCACTCAACTACCAGCAGTATCGTCGTTTAAATTGTAGTCACGAAATTTTTATAAATGTCACAAAATCTGACGTTTCAGTTAAAAAAGAATGAAGGAAATGAAATCTTAACTCAAAATAAACAACACGAAAATTGTTGAAAATATATTTATGTAGTGTACTCTTATTATATAACATATAAAAGAAACTCTTATCAGTTATTTCCTTCTTATGTTATAAAGAATATTGCAACAACTATAAATGTTAAATTGAATGAAGAAAGATAATTTTAAATTGTATTTTTGATACTAAAGATAATGACTGCAATTTTTGTGCTGAAACCTAAAATCTGATTTTCCCTTTATGAAAATGAGCAAGTCCTGGTATAATTTAGAATCTAAAAAATTCAGATCTGAGACATATCTTCACATCCTGCCTTCACTCTTTATCTGTGAACATTAAGTCAAGGTCTTTGATTCTACAAATTGATGATAATTTTATCAATCTTCACGTGCATTTTAATTTAGCAAACTACAATGCCAGTTTATTTTTTAACCATAGCCACGACATTTCTTTTAGAAAATTTGTGTGGAGTTTTTAATCATAAGCTTATAATCGCTCTAATTTAATAAAAGTTTTTCTTTGAATTGCGAGTCATCTGAAAATATTTTCTGAATTGATATAAATTTCTCTTAAGCGATTGAGAATAACACGTGAATATTTTCGATGGTATTTTCCATTGTTGCATTCCAGAAGACCTTATCTTATCAATCTTCGACAATTGTACGAAGAATGCACATCTGTTCGAAATCCAACGTTTATTCCAAGTATACAATAATCATCTGCCAGTTTAAGTGTAAAAAGCAAACAGGATACCATTATTCAAGCGTCTGTGGAACTGTTTAGTGTCATTTACCATAAATGATTAATCACTTCCCGAAATACTAGTATGGGGATTTATTCTTATCTCAGCTGTAAGCAGCATTCCCTCTTAACATTTAATTATAATTTGGTTTTAAAATAATGGTGTTCAATAATTTTACAATTATAATATTTGAATAAAATAATAAAATAATGCACATTTTAAATTATTTCAAAAAATTTATATAATAGAATACAATTTTTAATTCATTTAAAACAATTTATATGATAAAATACGATTTTATATATAATTTTAAATCAATTTTAAGCTTAATCTTTTATTAAATGCTTTAAAGTGTTTGTTTGTTGATTAAGTAAAAGAGTTTATGAATAGAACCAAAAATGCATAAAGTGAAAAGTAATGCTTAAAAAAATGCTCAAAAAGTTTTACTTCGCACTCACATTTTTACGGATATATGCGAATTTATTAAGCATCTCCTTTTTTTCCACACATTATACAATGGTATGTTATCTTAAATGTTGTTAAATTCAATGTACAAAATGTATTTTTTCGAGTAAAATGTGTATTTAAAATATACTGGACAAGAAAACTTATTGTATGTGTATAAATAACACACACACACAGACGGGATAACTGTTGTTTCATCCACTAGCTCTCTCTACTAGAAAATCCATGCTACCCTTACTGAACACCTCATGGCCATTGAAGAGTGGCTTAATAAGTGGAAAATTAAAATAAATCCAAACATATCCACTGCTGTCATTTTTACTAGGAAACGTACTCTACCCCCCCAGATTCAACTAAGCTGTTTTTCGGTCCCCTGGTCAAATAAAGTCGAGTACCTCGGTCTTACGTTAGATAAAAAACTTACCTAGAAAGCCCATATTAATAAAATTAAGAATAAATTTATTTCTGCCAAAACTTCACTCTACCCCTTAATTGCCTACAAATCAAAGCTCTCCATGGCTAACAAGCTATTGATTTATAAATCATACCTTCGCCCTATTATCACCTATGCAGCCCCAATCTGTGGTGGTGCTGTGGAAACGAACCTGAAACTTCTTGAGGGTCAGCGAAGTAAATTTCTTAGACTGATCACTCAATCAGACTTCTACATCAGAAACGAACACATCAAAAACAATTTGGGTGTCCTTCCTCTATCAAGATACGTCCAATTCCTTGCTTTTCGCTTCTACAACAATCTTTATGAAATTTATAACTCTGAAATTCAAGCAATTGAAAACTACAGTCCCTATGAACTTTCCAATTTCCACAGACCAAGGGCGGTTCTGCGGGCTAAACCACATTCAAACCTATCTATTCGCCTCCCAAAAAGTAGAAATTAATAATTTCTTCTTCTTATACTTAAAATAAAATAAAATACAGAAAAGGAAAAAAATTGTATTTATATATATGCATATATAATAGAATAAAAAAATATTCTGTCTTTGTATATTTATATCAATACTGTTACTATGTATATAACTGTAATTTATTTATTTATTTATTTATTTATTTTGCACTCTTGTTTGTAATGTGTATTCAAATTTTTCATTTTTATGTTTATTCAATATCATGCAAAGAACTCTCGTTGGGAGCACTTTAACCTAAGCAAAATATTTTCTTAATCTTTTGTGTTTAAATAACCTTATGTTTTGAAATCATAATGTTAATCTCAACTGAAGTTAGGTGTAGAAAAATTTCTTAGGAACAGAAGGTACATGGCCATTTAGGCTAGGAACCTAACTAGCACTAGATCCACTTCTGTTGTTTCATGTCACTTTATTCTGTAAAATGGCAGCCATATAAAAGGCGAGTGAAATTTCAAATTTATAGTTAGGAATTATTAGCCCTCTATCATGGTCCTCCTGCACTGGTGACCAGGCCATTTCGTTGCGTCTAAAATTTGCATCGAGGTGATTTTTTTTTATATAACTTCCGTTAAAATTACCAACTCACTATTTTTAAATTCTCCCTCACAGTTTAAAAGTACAAGGTAAAAAAATGCCGAAATATTTAGCACGCTTTTTCATAATTATCCCACATATTATCTATATAAATTAAAAATCTGAAAAAAATGCCAAGTATCTAAAGAAAAAATTGAAATTCGAGTTTTAGGTAACACTCTAGCCAAACAAAAATAAATAAATACTGCATTGATGAAATCATTAACAATGCCCTGGTATGAATATATATTAAATTATTGACATGCTTACATGTGTGTGAAACAAGCCACAAAATTTATCTAGTTGTCAGCGTGCCTGACTGCGGATAAAGAGGTCCTGGGTTCGAATCCCGGTTCGGGCACGGATGTACTTTCTCTCTCTATCTTTCCTGTCTTTGTCATTTCCTTGTATGAATGAGGTGTGAATGGTTGCCTACCCTATAAAAGGGTCCCTATGGCATGTGTAGAGAGCAAAGTCGTACTTTCACCTTCATGGTGCTCTGATTAAAACGAAAGACGCTCCCAATTGACTTAAATTCGCATAGTCAAGGCATAGCGAGCTTGGATTGTCCAAGTGTCATTAGTAACAACAACAACATGAAACAAATTTTACTTTAAGGATATACAGTGGCACACATACATTTATAAATTCTTTTTTTTGGTTAAGGGAGAAAGAAAATAATTGTTGAAGTCAGCTTTACCGCTTATAAGATTTACATTAAGGATCTCCACGATATTATGGCCCTTTCAACTTCATTGCAATCAAATAAAATAAGCAAATATATCTATTTCCAAAAATACATCTTTTGAATGACGAACAAAGAAAAAACTAGAAAGATGATTGTTAAATTAATTTCTTTTATGTAATTTAAAATTTATCAAGGTGTTTTCCCCGTTTTTTAATTGCCAAAAAATTATGTTGCCAAAGATCAAATATTGAAATCCAATACAACTAGTAAAAATTCATTATTTAATTTTGTGTTTGCAGACTCTATTGAGAATATGGGACTGCTTCCTGCTGGAGGGTCCAAAGGTCTTGTTCCGGTTCTCTTTGGGAATTCTATTTTTGCAAGAAGAAGCCATCTTAGCAAAGCATGACACAGTGTCAATTATGAGGCAACTCAAAGCAGCTGCCAAGTTATGTTTCGATGTAGATGGTCTGATTTCGGTAAGTAACTCAATTCTAATTAACATATCAGCTGTGATTGTTGGTATCCTTCAACAATCACAGCTGCTGCAACTTTATTGGGTATTATTTATCATTATGAAAACATATTCTATTTAAACTGCATTTGTTACGCTAAATAAACTTCAAAATATTTAAATATCCCTATTTGAATCCTTTTTAGAACTGAAGAAGAATTAAGGATATTCGAGAATTTTATTTTTTAAGTGTTAGTAAGGAAATTACATTTTAGATATTATAAAATGTGAAAACACTCATTCAATATCTGAATAAATTTTACACTTAAATATATCAGTTTAAAAAAAATTAGTTTATCTTCACCCCCAACGCTTTTAAAGTTTACTACTTAATTCTTGAAAATCAAATGAGATCGATGCAACTCTTAAGAGGAATATTAAATATTTTTTGAAATATCCAGTATTTTTTGTTATAGCATTACGAAAATTGAATTTTTAGTTTGATTCGAGGATTACAATTAAATTAGTTTCATGAATCTACTATCATAAATTTTTTAATCACAGTAATTCAAATAATACAATGCTGGCCACCGTAAATGCAACACCCAGAAGGAAGCATGCAAATAGTATGAAATTTACAGCATGCATTAGTGGAGATGAGATATGCAGATGATTAGAGTTTCAGCGCAGATACACATCACGCGCGCTTTTGGCGCCACATCAACGCTATTTAAGACTTGGAGATTATGTGGCTAACCTAGATTATGGATTATCTTTCAGGGAAATCGATAGTCGTGTTGGACGAAACCAAACATCTGTAATCTGGATATGTAATCGTTGGATGCAGGAGTGTACGACATGTTTGATTGCATCCCCTCAGTGCACCTCTTCACGTGATGAAAGGCAAATTGTGCGCATAGCAGTGATTGATCACTTAGCCACATCGCGAACCATAGCACAGTACATTCAGTCTGTAATTGCAGTGTCATCGCAGTGTCTGCGCGTACCATTCAACGCCGTTTACAGCAAAGTCATCTGTCCGCAAGACGTCCATTGCTTCGTCTACCCTTGATGCATAACCACAGACGTCTTTGCCGCCAATGGTGCGATGGAGGAAGGATGTGGACGGGAGAATGGAATGAAATTTTCTTTACTTACGTGTCACGCTTCTGCCTACAATTTCTTTGCCTTGTTAAATGCCACGATGGTGGCGCCCTCACGGACCTCGTGGAGGTGTGGTGCATACTAGATGTTGGGGAGACCGTTAACCTTAATGTTAACCTTACATACATACATAACTGTCCGGGGTCTCTCCACACAGTTATCTATGTATGTATGCCTACCGCACCACGATGGTCGCATTCGAGTCTGGAGACACCGTGAAGAGGGGATGCGGAACAGCTGCGTTATGTACCGCCACACTGGTCCTGTACAGAGTATTATGGTATGGAGTGGTATTGGATAATACTCTCGCACTCCTCTAGTACGCATTGACGGTAGTTTAAGCAGCCAGCGCTACATCTCCAAGATGCTGGAGCCAATTGTGCTCCCTTGCCTTCAGGGCTTGCCCACAGCCATATTTCAACAGGATAATGCACGACCACACGTGGCACACATTGACCAAGGGCTCTTTGTCAATCGCCAGATGGAATTGCTTCCCTGGACGGCTTGCTCTCTGGAACTTTCATCAATAATTTTCCATGGTTGCTCAACAATTGACCCAGATTACATCCCCAGCTGCCACACCAAATCAACTTTGGCAACGTGTGGAAGTTGCTTGGTCTACTGTAACCCAATAACACATCCAAAGTCCCTTTGAATCAATGCCGAGGCGTGTAGCAGAAGTGATCTCCAACAATAGCGGCTACTCTGGCTACTGATTTTGATAGAAACCACACTTCACAGAAGTCTATAAATTTAATCTTTTGTTACTTGGTCAACATGTTGGCTACAAAATAAGTTTTATTGTGATATCTCTTGTCTTTCTTGGTGTTGCAATTTGGGTGGCCAGCAGTGTATTACATGTTGGTTTGAAGCTCTATTGTTACATTCCCCAAACGAAAGTTAATTGAACTTGGCCCTATGGCTTCAAGTGGATTCAGAATCACTTTAAACATAAATATTTCTGAAGTGAAAGTCAATATCACACTTATTCAATGTGAATTGATTGTTGACGTGAAAACTACAGCTCTCACCACCAGTCAACAGTTAAGCATTTTCATTAAAAATGAAATGTTAAAATTTTATCAACATGCTGACTGATTGATTAACAAATTATCAGCTATTGCCTCAACTCACTCAACCTTTGATCTTCAGCTCGAGAGTTCTTCCATTTAGACGCAGGTGATTAAGTAAGTTCAGAATGTATCTTTAACAGTAATTCTTTCCCATCCTGGGGCCTGAGCAGCTACCAGGCGCGTCGGTAGGTGGTGGATCACCGAACGTCCTGTAGGAATGACAGGATAGCCTTGAATATAGAATCAGAGGCCGTGAACCAGATCCCGTAAACCCTGGTGTTATGCGATCCGTGCCTAGGGCTAATTGGCACCGCGGTACTGGTGTTTTAACGGAGCCTCTAGTTGCCTGGCAAACTTCTAGAGTAATTTGCCTTGCCCAGTATCTCAGGCAATGCTGGGTGGACTTATATTATCTGAGATTATAAATTGTTATCTTGTGGCTGAAAAGACACAAGAAATAACAAACCTTTCTGCATCTGCAGGTGATGCCTCTGAAGTAGACCTTGCTGAAAAAGACAAGGGAACTCAGAGGCAGTCTTGTAAAGGGGCAGTAATGAATCCTTCACTTGAGGTAGAAATGACCTCCAAACCATCTTCTGGTGAAAGTCAGGAAGCTATCCCTAGTATGACTGACTCTCTGACCAGATGGGACTGTTTCAGCAAGACCCTATCTGCTGGAAATGTCATACGCAAGAGGAAACGGCAGAGCATATCATTTATTAATACGAGGCTCTTGCCCTCCCTAGATTAACATCTTTAGGCATCATCCATACTAGAGAGTTACACCTGGACTCCATTAAAGGGTTATCGGACTTTATTAATAAAGTGGGTGAACCGAGCAACTGGAACTAGGAAACATTGGGTTTGGAGTTAACAGTACAAAATGCTGATAAAAGCAGAGGTGCCCAATGACATACAAACCCAATTCTAAGAAGAAGAAGAATTCTTTCCCATTTGCAATAGTGTGTGCATAAACTGATCGTCAACCAACTTCAATAACAATAAATTCAAGTGAACTAGTAGTCAAAGACTGTATGTTCCACAAGAAATTGTGGAAAATATAGTCTTTAAGATTTTTTCAATGGATAACAAAATCAATACATCTCCCGATGAATAAAGAAAAATGAAAACATTTAAACCACTCGCAACTGTCTCGTACGCACCTAAAATAAATGACAATCAGGTACAAACCAGCTGAAGATGGTATGTCTCACTTTCAGTTCGATCTGTTGCAGCTCGGAAGTTTTAATTGCACTGTCACATACCTTCTCAAAGTATTTAATAAGCGGGTCTTCTTCCACAGGCTGCCTTCGAGGAGCTGGAGCCCTTCCCGAAGAGGGAGGAGTTATGGAAGAGGAGAGCCGCCTTCCACAACGCCGCCAAGGAGCGCGCCGAGCAGAAGGAGCGCGAGCTGAGCGCCATCCGCGAGAGAGACAGAGTGGTATTCCTCCATCCATTTCCTGTGACATTTCTCTCTCCCTTTAATCCCCATCCATTCCCATATTTCATAAGCTTTCTCTTCATGCTTTCTGTGAGGGGGAAAATTGTTTTGCGTGGAGTGTGTCTTCAACTTTATGTGCTTGTTTTTTCTTCACTTTTAGAATTGAAATAAATATAAATGATAGCTTTAAATTCGGTTATGGGGGAAAAAGTGCTCTTTAATATTTTCGATGATAAAGCTTAAAGAGAAAAAAAATCATTTCATAACTCATATTTGATAACAATGAAAGTTTTAATTACATATTTATGTATGATGTTAGAGAATTTCTTATAGTTTATATGAGAAAAATTTTATTAGTTTTTCCAATTTGTCATAAAAATTTATGAACGTAACATAATGCTATTATAACATGAAATAAATAACCTTTTAATCCGAAAAAGACATTGATTTAAATGCATATATATATATATATATATATATATATATATATATATATATATATATATATATATATATATATATATATATATATATATATATATGTATATATATATGTATGTATGTATGTATGTATATGTATGTGTGTATATATATGTATGTATATGTATGTATGTATGTATATATATATATATGTATGTATGTATATATATATATATGTATGTATGTATGTATATATATGTATATGTATGTATATATATATACGTACATATATATATATATATATATATATATATATATATATATATATATATATATATATATATATATATATATATATATATATATATATATATACGTACATATATATATATATATATATATATATATATATATATATCATTTTATCATTTTCCTAAAATTCTGATAAAATTAGAGAAAAAGAAGTTAATTTCTTTTTTTTTAATTTTTTTTCTTTCTCTAAACTTGCCATGCTGCTCATTCCGGTTTAGTGTTCATTTCTCAGTTCAGAAACTCGTGTTTAGTTCTGTCCAAAACGGAAGCTATGGTAGTGATTTTGCTCTCAGCGGAAGCACAACACCGCCTACCGTTATTTCCTCTTATGAGTGGGGCATTGAGGGTACTCGGAAGTTTTCTGAGTTTCTTCCGTTGAGGAACATAATTTTCTGCGCACTACCTATAGAAATCCCTCCAGAAAGCATGATTCTTAGCATGATGACTGTTCTAAGAGCTAATACAGTAATCCCCGCCCTCAACATGGTATATTAGTACCACTTTATAGAAAAACGCGTTATACGAGAACACTCATAAAATGCTCTCATGTGACCTCTTATAAGGCGATCTGTACAAATGATTCGCGTTTAACTTTTCTCTTTAAAGGGTAAACTCCCTATTAAGGAAAAACTATGTTATGAACAAAATGTGTGCGTTGTATTAAAATCGAATTAAGAGTATTTTTTAAATAAAAAAAACTTATAGAAATGTAACTATAAGAAACAGTTAATTTCAACTAAATTAAATAATTCCAAAAAGTTTTATTACATGTATATTCGTAGTAGGAGCTATCTGAAATAACGTTCTTGCACCAAAATGATTCCCTGTAACTAACCCTGTGTTGGGTAGTTCTACCAGTCAGATAGAAGTCACCAGGTGGAGTCTTTGTGATTTTGAAGTAGGGACCAAGGAGAAGACCCCCAACACTTGGTCTGCCAAACCAGAAGTATCATTTCTTCTTCTTCTTCATTGGCCTGACAGCCCAGAGTGGGCCTTTAACTTCCTCAGAAGTGCATACCACGACCCCCTATTTTTGGATAAGGTCATCCAGTTTGTCACTTTTAGTGTTTTTAGGTCGTTTTCAAGGCAGTCACGCCATCGGAGTTTCGGTCGTCCTCTTCTTCTGGTGCCAAAGGGGTGAGCCAAGAAAATTTTTTCTGTCACCCGATTATCGTTCATCCTGCTCAAATGTCCTGCCCATTTTAATCTCTGTGTATTGAGATAAATTTAACAATATCTGGTTTTTTATATAGTTTATAGAATCGAGTAATGTGAAAACGCGTTGTAAAAGTACTATGTTATAAGAGGGATTTCTGTAATAGCTTTAGAAATTTGACTTTGTATTATGTGCTATTATAAATGTGCTAAAATTAATAAAAAATATGTCAAAATCTTGCAAAAAATCTCAAGTACCAGAAAAATAACACCTGATTTAACTAAATGGTAGGTTTCCATTTACGATAATTCTGTGCTATTAATTTAACTTTCTTGCTTGTAACTATATGCTAGCTTGTAACTTTTGTGTATGAAAATTCTTTCAAATTTTATTATTTATAATGCCAAAAATTATAACTAAAAACAGAATTTCAAATATTCATCAAAGCGAACATTTGCTTTGCTAAAATATTTTCTGACAAATTTTTTTTTTGTGTGTTTAGAAAATTGCACGAAATATGCACATTGATATAAATAGTATTATGTAAAATAAATAAACTTTCTACCATAAATATTTTAAATATAATTATCAAAAAAAAGCTGAAGCTTTTGATACTACATTTTTCAATCTACCTTTTTTAACCAAAGACAACTGCTCCTTGTTAATTTATATATTCTTTCATTTTAATTTTTGATAATACAATTTGAATAATTGCAGCCCAGTTCTGTGAAAATATACCTTGAGTGTATCATTTCGCAATTATATTTTTATTGTTCATATCTCTGAAATTCAGGAGTTTCAAATGCTCTCAAATACTGGATTTTTAAAGAGCATTTCTCATACCAGCTATTTTCTGAAAGTAACGCAAAATACCCAAATATTGTTAACAAAACAAAGTAATTGACAAATATATTTTCATACAAGCAATCTTATTACATACTCAAACTCTAAAAAAGTATTTTTTATTCCTTTATTGTGAATAGATTATAGAATAAGAACTAAAGTAAGAGTTCTCTCGTTATATATAATTAAATTTCTTCTATAGAACAAGAATTAAAATTCTTCTACTGAGCAAGAATTAAAGTTCTTTTATGAAGCAAGAATTTTAATTCGTTTTATAAAAAGAATTATATAACATTATGACAGTAATACAGATTTCTAACAAAAATGCCTAACATATTGAAAAATGTATTACGTTATTTCACAAGGAAAAAATAATGTGAAAACTTTTTTCCGCATTGGAACATAAACTAATAGATATAATAATTTTTCTGCAATGACTGATTTAAAAATTTCTTTTAATAAAATGATTCTTTTAAAAAATATAAAATATTATTTCAGAAAGCTTATGCGCTGTATACTACAAAGTACCATATCATATAGTAACATGATTTTTTATGTATAAATGAAATAAATATTTATATTGTATTAATTAATATTTAATTAAAATTCAGAAAATTCTGATAATTTAGAAACAATCTTTTTTGTGTAATCAAAGTTGAAAAATTTTATTTGATTGACGTATCTCAATAAATAAAGGCAAAAATGTTTAAAAATGTCAAATGTTTTCATGATATTTTCTATCTGTTACTAATTTTCTTAGTTAATGTAAAAAAAGTATTGTTATTCGAGGGAAAATATTTTCCATTTTTCTTTAATTAAAATGTATAGTTTTCGAGGTTTTTTCATAACCTTGTTTTAGAAAAATATTCTACGGAATGGAAGGTTACCTGCTCGATTTTAGCCATACTATTTAAGGATATTGTATTTTATTGAATCACATCATGATAAAAGTCACTCTTAACAGAGGAACAACTAATGATGTTTCATTCCCTTCGGCAATAGAACAAATTATGATCAGGGTCACTCAATGTTATTAGAAGAACAGATCATGATAAGAATCATTGAATCGCTACAGAAGAACAAATCATGTCAAAACTCATTCTATGCAATTACTGAACGAAGTGTGACTTGCGATTCTACGTTAACAAAAGCACAAACCATTATAAAGGTCTTTCGATCTTAAGCCATTGCCAGTGTCACCCGAATTCAGTTTGAGCAACTACGGCATGCAGTATTTGTGATGCCCGAATTCAGTTCGGGCAGAAGAAAAATTAACGTTTCTATTTTGTAAAATCCGAGCTGAGTTCATTTCTACTTTAGGATACTTAATACCCTATTTTCCTAATAAATGACACAAGTGGTCCTAGTTTTTTACCAATTTCAACTTTGGTTTTGAAGGTAGTCTCATGACTTCAACAACACTATGGGAGGTAATGTTAAAGTCGATCAACATCTTACAGACTTCCCGGTTGCTAGAAAAGAAGGTAAAAAATAATACTAAAAAATATTTTTCCATCTCCTACAACTAGGCGTTATATAATTAACTCCTTTATTTTGCATACTTCAGCAGCAGTTGCGAAAAATATGAACTTCAGAAAGTCAATTGTTGAACTAAATAAACCAAACTAAAAACCTTGGTTCAACTACCAGAACCAGGGCGTCCTAGTGTAAGCTTACTGCACCTCACAGGTCGACACTTTCCAGAACACATCCCATCAATGGGGAAAACATTTACTCCAACCAGGCAGTGTTTTATATGCTGTCGTAAAACCGATGAACAAGGGAAGAAAATAAGGCATGTGTGTGTGAGACAAGAGTTTATTGTAAAAAGTGCAATATATAAGGTTTTTGAGCAGTAGCTTGTTTTGTGGTATACCATACTGTAAAAGATTTGTAATATTTATGTATTGAAAATCATATTGTTGTGTTTTTATATTATACTAGTTATCATTTAGCCACAAAACTTCATTTAATTTGCTCAATACGAATAACATGTATGTGTAGTCAATGTTTTATGTGTATGTAAAAATTCTAATTGTGGTAGTTATTGTATTTAAAACTTTATTTTTGTAATAAAAAAGCATTTTCTAACTCTTATAATAATATAAAGAATAAAATTAAACAGTCGAAAAATTTTCCATTTTTGGTCCCTTTTTCTGAAATGTATGTAACAGTTAAGGGGTTAATAGAACAGATCTTGTTCAGACTCAGTCCTTAAAACAGCAGAACAGATTACGACCAAAATCATTCCATGTTAACAAAAAACGACAAATTATTCTGTATCATCATATAATCATTTTTTTTTCTTACCTAACTCTTGATATTTTTAAAAAATAAATTCACAATTTTATTACAGATGGCTCAAGTTGAAATGGAGGGAAACTATCTTATTGAATGTGCAGCTGTTTGGGGAAAAGGTAATTAAAATTTCTAATTTAGAAATAACTGAAAATAAACAAGAAAAATTATTTAATTATTAACCTGACGTTTCTTTTATGATCTGTAACTTATAACTGTTCTGTTAGTCATCTGCTAAAATTTTTTTTTCTTAGATAAAGTCTGGGTGTGTCACAGTCATCAGCACGGGTCTCGAGTATCAGTGATTGTTATTGGACATAACATTATGTACAGAATTCATATTGAAGTATGTTATTAAGAACTGTTGTTATCTTACAGTAACATAATACACTCTTTAAAAGGTGGATCAATATGTTTCTCTTTTCCTATTTCGATAGTTTGAGTCTCGGGTGATGTGCATGCATACTCCGAATGATGACACGATGCTCTTTGGTACATACTCTCATTTCGTCCACGCATATCATACCATGTCAAGGTAGGATTACTTATCTCTTATACATTACATTTATCATGTCAAGATATTATTTAATCATACAGATATCAAGATAACTTCATGAAGAATTAACTTTTAATGTTTATTTGAAATTTTGTGGTTCATTTTTCATTTTTAACTTATATTATTTTGAGTTTCTGAGAACTTAGTATGTAGGAGTATTAACTTCGACTTTTATTTTGAAATTACACAATTATTTTGTGCTAATGACACATACTGTATGCAGATTTTTAATAGAAATTTCACCAAAAGAAAGATACTGCATAATTTATCAAAATTTTTAATTATTTTGTGGGGATAAACTGTTATTTACATCGATCAAATGCTTGTGACATAACAGACTAAAACTAAAGTAAGACTCATTTACGAGATGTAGCTTCTGCTCTCTTATAAATGGATATTCTGAGAATTATTATGTAGACATTTAAAATTGCTTATAAATACTCTCTCGAATAATATGATTAATGATTTTAAATAGCTATTTGATCTTTACTAATTAATAAGGTCCTTTCTAATACTAATTAGTAATTTGTTAAATATATAATTAACATTTTAAAAGTTGGGCATGTGATATATAAACAAAATACCTTATTTTTAAAATGTTATTTACATCAACTGTTATTTATGGCTAAATTTTAAAAAAGACAATATTCTCAGAAATAATGATATGTTGCCATTGCAGCTTACTAAAATATGTTTTTTATACTGGAATCAATTTAAAGTGGAGTGCATCATAGGGCAGATGTGAAAGCATTTTATATATTTTCTATAATACAGATTATCGTATTTATTTATTTACGCATTAAAAAAAGCACAAATTAAATAAAAGCTAAAAACAATACGTTTCTTGTAACTTTGGACTTTTTAGTAATATATTTCGTCATTAAATATATGCGGGCCGTGGTATCCTAGTGGTTAGGGTATCAGCCTTCTATTCGGAAGGGTGGGGTTCGATTCCCAATGCCGATAAAGACCCACCGAGTACATGCGATATACGTGCTCGTTAAATCTGTGGAATCGAAAGTCCTGTGGTCGGTCGTTGAGCAGTTACCATGGGTGCAATGGTCTGGAGAAATTTACTCCCCCTTCAGATCAATGCCAAAATTAAAGGAGTAGATCCTCTGGTGCTGCCATCTATTGAGGGATTTGAAGAGCAAAAGTCGTACTTTCACTTTCACGGTGCTCTGATTAAACGAAAGACGCTCCCAATTGACTTAAATTCGCATAGACAAGGCATAGCGAGCTTGGCTTGTCCAAGTGTCATTAGTAACAACAACAAATATATATCATTCATTTCTCAAAATACTCGATAACTTAAAATTCATTGTATTTTAATATTAATAACTTTGAAATGTGAGTGATTTGATTTTACACAGCAATATTAAATTATTAATCATATTCAATATTAAATTATTATTGTACATGACGATAATATTGGCGATTTGTTACAGAAAAAAAATGTGGGAAATTTGTCTGAACGAATGCGTTCTCAGCCTTTGTTCTCATCAAAGAGATGGTGTGAAACAGGTGTTTGCTGGTCTTGCTGATGGAACACTTGCCGTTGTCGAAGTATTCTTTCATTGATTTTCGGCACTTGTTGAATGCAGGGTATAATTAGATCATTAACTTCCATGCAGCATTTCATTTTTTTTCTTTCAGAATGTCCAAGGAAGAATGCCTAAGCCGGAGGTCTTTTACGTAGTCATTGGATCGAATCCCGTCACATGTCTACAGCTTGTTGGACGAAGATTATGGTGCGCATGCGGGCCCAATGTAACAATTCTCAGCGCAAGGTAGCGTATCTTGATTATCATTATAGTTTTTATCATATTGAAGCATTTTCTGAGATAAGAGCTCTTGCAGTAGCTCAGGAAAATATACTTTTCTTAACAAAAAAAAATTGAAAAATCTCTTAAGTGTAAAACTAATAATCTATTTGATTTATCTGTTTGTCAAATTGATTTTTAAATCTCTAAAAGGACACGCTTTCTTCGGTACTTTTCCATTTCACCGACTCAAATCTCACCAAGCGAAAATTAAGTTGCCAATTAGCAAAAACACACGGTATGCACATAAAAATTTTTAAATAATGCTGTTTTACATAAAAAATTTTTAATTTATTTATTTATGTTGTTCTCGTGTTCACGCTATGCGTGGAATGATGGGTGCCAGAGCCTCAATTTATTTACTTATTATATTAAATTACAATTGATCGGGTGAGGCATATTACAAAATCTTGTTTTTTTTTTAAATATTTTTTATGTGAATTTGTTACGATTATTATTTTTTAAGATATATTTTTAAAATCCGATTTTTTCTAGAGATTTTATAAAACGATTAAATTTGTATCTACAGCAACATAACATAAAATTATGAAATGGAAAAAAAATAGTGTCGAAATAAAGTCGTTGACAGTAAAAGGCCGTCACATGTTTTGGAAACGTAGCAGTAAAAGGTTACCAGCGGAGATATTCCCTCCAGCGCCGGTTGTATTATTTTTGGCGACTTTATCGCCTGCGCCGGCGAAATGGAAAAGTAAAATTGATTTTTAAATCTCTAAAAGTATACGCTTTCTTTATATGAAATTTCATTTTTCTCTTGAATAAATTTTTCGTTACAGAAAATTTATTTTTTTTTTGTCTTAGAAAATAAAAATTTTCATTTTCAATTTTTAAAAATATATATTAAGAAAGTAAGAATTAATATACCTCAGTTTTTGTAGAATACTCTTACAGCTTTTTCTATAAAGGACAAACTTCTTACAAATATATATATTTGTGTGGTTAAAATATTTTTTCCTTTTCATCTTTCGTTAGAACTCTGGATGTAATCGAGCAATTCCAAGCCTCGTCCAATAACTTGGACTACATCTACCGCATGATAGTCGGGGATCAAGGCGTCTGGATCACTCTCAGAGGTTCTTCCATCCTGCAGCTCTGGGACCCGTACTTCCTGAACTGCAGACTTCTGTACGACATCCGGGAGAATTACAGTACGCGCTCATCAAAGGTAAGTTACGCACAAGTGATCGTCTTCGTCTTCTTAGAGTTGGGTTTGTATGTCATTGGGCACCTCTGCTTTTATCAGTATTTTGTACTATTAACTCCAAACCCAATGTTTCCTAGTTCCAGTTGCTCGGGTCACCCACTTTATTCATAAAGTCCGATGACCCTTTAATGGAGTCTAGGTGTAACTCTCTAGTATGGATGATGCCTAAAGAAGTTAATCTAGGGAGGGCAAGAGCCTCGCATTCGTAAATGATATGCTTTGCAGTTTACTCTTGCGTATGACATTTCCTGCAGATAGGGTCTTGCTGAAACAGTCCCATTTTAGTTTTCTGAAAATAGTAGTACCCAGTTATGAAGCCTACTATTAAACGTATCTACACACAAGTGATGCTGTAATAATTTGATAAAAATAAAAGTAAGCACTCTCTTGTTATAAAATTGTACATCTATATGCATTTGTGTGTGTATGTGTGAGTCGGTGTACATACATTGTTTCACATTCATTTTAATTTTAATGTAAAAATAAATTAATAATAATAATGAAAAAAATAAGAAATTACAAAGAAGACTGTTTCTTGTTAAGGTCAAAATAATTTAGGAGAATTTCGATGCAAATGAAAAATTCTTAGGGAATTGAATGCTTTGAGTTTGGACTTACGTTCTTTGAGAAAATAAATAAATAAAAATACAAGAAAATATAAATTAACAATATATACAGGGTGATCTTATGTATACAGGGTGAAAATACAGGGTGATCTTTTTAAAGTGACAGTGTTTTAAGCGTCTTGTAGCGCAATCTAATGTAGCCGAAATGACACCAAACTTGGTATTTAGACTAATTAAGACATGGGAAAAAAATTCCGTAAAAAAAAAGTTTTCGTTCAAAAGTCACCCCTAGGACATTTTGTGGCGCTGCTCTAGTTTACAATAATTAGCATAAAACACAGGCAAAATGCAAATGTTGTTCGATGACAGTGCCAGTAATAGGGGCTTTAAAAGCAAGTAGTAGACAGATCCGATAAATAATCTCAGCTGAAGTAAACGAGCTCCAGTGGCCATGCCTCTCACGTTACCGGAACGTGCGCTTATGTTGGTGGAGTATCAAATGTGTCTATTCTAAAGGACAACATAACAAAGACAGTATGGAATATTCCTCGTTACATGTTACGCACTGCTGTTGAGAACGCTGTGCAGAGAATGCACAGTGTTATTTCCGAGAACGGTGCTCACATTGAATGTGGTCTAATTCCTTACCGGGGAAGTTAATGTAATAAATAAACATTAATAATTTAATTGTACGATTGTATGTGTCAGTATTTTTTTCTCACATTTTATACATTGTAAAGCCCCACAAAATGACCTAGTGGTGATTTTTGGAACTAAAGTTTTTTTTCTCGGAATCTTTTTTCCCGTGTCTTGATTAGTCTGAATACCAAGTTTAGTGCCATTCCGGGTGTTAGATCGCACTACTGGGTGCTCCAAACACTGTCATTTTAAAAAAGATCACCCTGTGCTTACATAGAACTACTTTTAAATATACTTAGAATTATAAAAGTTCTTACCTTGCATTCAATTTTAAAGGCATTCAATATGAAATGAAAGTTTAAGCAAGATGGAGTTGTGAAGTGGTTTACTCTGTTGAAGGAATTAAAATATTACGGAAATAAAAATCAAACAATGTTTATACAACAATATTGTTAGTTTATTGTTAGTTGACATAAAAATGTTACACACATACAGGAAAACATGTGAAAATCTGAAAAATCTAGATCGTGCTTTTCTTAAAAAAAGTATGTTTTTGAGTCAGATTGGAAAAATATTCCATTTGTTAATCATTTCAGACTATGAAATGTAATATTCGGGTGTGAGTGTATTAACTGTTAATGTTCCATTTTTCTGTCCATTAATGATTTCAGCTCAAGTTTCACATGCAAATATTTACCGTAGGTGGATGAAGCCTACACAAATCATGCACGGATCACCAGCGTTTTACCCCTGGACAATTTAGTTCTCGTCGGAACAGCGGATGGCACCTTCCTCATCTATGACGTCATTGCCCGGAAATCTCCGAGTCCAAGTGCTTCAAATTCACCTCAACCTCCTCCCGAAAATCCAGAATCTGGACATGCTAAGCAGATACAGGAAAGATTACAGGTAAAATGTCTCAGCAAATTTGTTTTAGATAAAGTGATTATCGTTAAGATTACACAAAAAAATTTTGGTACCATTTTAATTTGGTTTTACATGTGAATTTAAGAGTAATTTTGGTAAAATTTTACCGTACGGTCACCCATGGCGAAATTTTCAAAAAGTCGCCAAGGCCAAGTATGACGTCATACGTATGACAAGTGACTGCATGACGGAAACCCGATCGGGGAAAACGGCGGGAGGAAATGGCTGAAATAGTGACAAATGTTTCATACATTGTTGGTATCTATCAATATGCTCAACTAATTTTACAAAATTTACAACAAACGCAAATTTATAGATTTCAATCATCAATGGTAAAATAATAAATTTGATGTGATAAATTATCCATTAAATTTTTTATTAAATTTTATATTAATGAATTTAAATCAGTAAATATTCATAAGAAATTCACTTCATGAAGACCATTTAATTTATTATTAATTATGTGAATAATGAACAATAAAAATACCTCTCTCTAGCTCCTATTTTGCCATCGAAGCCGCTACTGCTGCTCCGGGTCAGATGTTTTTGGCGGGTAGACCCCTTTAATGGAATCGATGAACGCAAGGAATTTATTACACATTTTATTTATTTTTTTCCTCCACACATATTCTGCAAGATAATAACTGAAAAAAAGCAACGCACAACAGACAACCTGTTAAAATAAAATCTCGGCAACAATATTTTGTTTACAGCAAATTTTGTTTATTTTACTCTACTCAACAGAATTTTATTTGCGAAGAAAGGTTAGAAACGATATCTGAAAATTCGTCAATGATAGCATGAGACTTATCTCGCGAGAATCGCATCAGACAAAAATAAAGCGGTCGAATGTTCGCCAAATTTGGCTTCAAAAAACGCGCCAAGGGTGCCCGTACGGTAAAACTGATCCGGAATTTTTGTGATCCGGGATTTTTTGAAATGCTGTAGAATTTCGTGAATGTAATTTAATGGGAAAATTTATACATAATTTATGATTAAAAATAAAAAAACACATTTATTACTCTGAAAGAACTAGTTTTTCTTTTGTTTCAACAAATGTATTTATTGATTATAATTACGTTATGAAATTTTGATAAAAAGCAGAGTATTTATTTTCAACCCTTAAATATAAAATAAATTGACGCAGCATACATTTGTAAACGTACCTACTGTAGTACTTAAACTAATGAAAAGAGCAGTAAAGAATCTTGTGTGCGCATAATAATAAATGGAAGATTCTTATAGCTATTTTAAGCCTTGTGTTCCTGTCGGATTAACCTTCTTTGCGACGTTGTTAATGTTGTCGTGTGCCAGCAAGGCTGGCAATATGGGGTGCGCTGCTCCACTTTTCCAACTGAACCATATTTGGTGTGGATTCCGACTTCCTCAGTACACACATGCCATAGGAAGCCGTTTATAGGGTAGGCAACCATTCACACCTCATTCATACAAGGAAAGGACAAAGACAGGATAGATAGAGAGAGAAAAAGTACATCCATGCCTGAACCGGGATTCGAACCCAGGACCTCCTTATCCGCAGTCAAGCATACTGACCACTTGACAAGATGGGAGGAATTTGTGACATTAAAGGTGCTAATTAAACTTTTAAGTCGACATATAAACACAAAAATTATACTTTTAATAAATATATCTAAATATTTATTGATATTCGTTAATTTAAAAAGAAAAAATTTCTTTATAAGTAAAAACTTAAAATAGGAAATAAATTAGAGATCATATTTACTTGATATTACTATGTTTCATTACATAGAAGTTTTGAATATTTTTTATAAGCCTGAATATGTTGTACATTAATAATACTTATTCCAAGGCAATATTATTTGCGCATTATTTAATGCATTATTCATGTAATCAAATAAATGCGTAAGTGCTTCAAAAAGTAAAGAAATAAGAGCTTTGACGGGTGTGCAAATTATCCATATGAATAAAAATTCCTCTTATGATAACTAAGACGATCACAGTATTAGATTGATACAGTTAAATCACGGGTTTTCAAACTTTTTTTCTCGTGGACCACTTTCAAAGTTTTACTATTTTCAGTAGACCCCCTGCTATTGCATTTCTACTGTATTCCCGAAGCTCCTAAAAAATACCCTAAATTGGGGGTGTTAAGAAGAATAAAAAGTAGCTTTTTCTTGTGTTATATTTATTAAAATAATCTAAAATTATAAACATTTATTATTACAAACAATCAGCAATGACAAAAATCAACAATGAACTCTGAAATGTAAATCAACAATCAAAAGTAGTCATATTTTTAATAATACGGGGCATGAGCAGCACTTTGCAAGTCTCAACAAGTGGTGTGCACTTGTACTATTATTTATAGTCCTATTCAATTCTGTGTTTGAACTTAATCTCGAATATTTTTGAGAACCTACCTGGTAAATAATGCTACCTGTCTACGTTGATAGGTAAATCCAAGCCAAAGTTTTTGTTCTTTATTATGAAAACCAAAAATGTTTTCGTGGACCCTCATTTACAACTTGTGAACCTCTGGTTTCTTTTCACATCTACGTGAACCCCCATTTGGTCACCTATGGACCCCTGGGGGTCCATACACCTGGACCACTTTGGGAACCTATGAGTTAAATAAAGCTTGATTATCCAGTAACAAGACAAAATCTTAGTTAGAAGATAGCTGCGTTAACAGAAACATGGCCCGCAATTGAAATAAGATGTGTAATAAGGTTTCTGTGCGTTTAAAGAGAAAAACTACCTGGAGGAAATTCACTGGCAACTGGTGGAAGTGGATGGTAAACCTATTATGGTCACGAAAACTGGTGTGGTTTTGGTGCAGGTAATTTTCAATGGCAGAACAGATTTGTAAAATGAAGAAAGATCAGAGCAATTAAGCACGTCCACTGGAGATGACAATGCTTGAAATGACGAGGCTTTGATTCAAGATGATCGTCGCATTAGTCTGAGTGCAACTGCAGAAAAGGTTAATATCTCAACTGCAAGTGGACACAGCATTGTGCGTGAACAGTTGGGCTACAGGAAGACACGTCCTCGTTTGGTTGGTTCACAGACGAGCATAAACCCCTCACCAATGGCGTTGTCTTTCGAACACCTAAGACGTTATCACCTGCAGGACATTACATTCCTACACCTTATCGTTACCTGTGATGAAACATGGATGCATCACGTGACACCTGGGTCAAAGCAAACCTCAATGCCATGGAAACATTCTTCACCCCCCCCCTCGTAAGAAATGCAAACTAAAGCATTCTACGAAGAAAGTTATGGCCACAGTTTTGTGGTACCATCAAAGCGTGCTCTGGTTGATTTTCTTATTCATGAACAACAGTAAATATCACCAGTTATTGTGCTACACTGAGTCAATTTTGAAATGCAATTCGCCATAGATGACCAGGACTACTCCCAACAGGCTACAATGCTCAATACAGCCACAGCTGGGCAAGATTTGTAACAGCGTTTCGGGTGGGAGGTACTTGGCCACCCTCTTTACATTCCAGACATCGCACTAAGCGATTACCATCTCTTTGGACCTTTAAAGAAGCACTTAAAAGGTCAGCATTTCAGAACCGATGCTGAAGCTCTGCAAGTTATCTTTGCCTGGTGGCACAACCTTGACGCTGATTTCTTGGATGATTTGGTGTAATGATGGAACAAACTCCTTGATAGTCATGAGACTATGTAGAAAAGTAATATATACATGTGCCTTCCTATATTGTATATATTTTTCCTGAATAAACGTTTTCTCTAAATCTGCTTGTTATCTTACTTTTTGAAGCCGTAAATTTAATCATACTCTAGCTGGCTATTCCATTCGCATTGAACCAAGACCCTGAAGATATTTTTAACAACTACAGCTCGATGAGGTCATGATTATTCATCTGAATAAAATCATTGCCAGTTGCACCGGCAAATGGGAGGACATATGTGTGGATCTAGGATCTCATCCAGATATTTCACGCTAGTCACAGTTCCTCCTTAGAACACATGCAGACTAGTTCAACCACCGAGTGAGATCCCAGCAAAAACCATTCCACCACCAGGGTAATTGTGTCTTTTCACAGTGTTGGATTGATTGTATCAGGTGCTTTTTTCCCTTCTGATCAGCACATATCCTGGCAAGGGAAAAGAAATTGTATTTTGTTCTATACCAAGTCATGTAGGTCTTGATGAAAACGAGAGAGCGGATGCAGCTGCAAAGACTGCTGAAGATCCAATTTTACCATCGGTTCCGCTCTCAGGTGTGAGAAAGGGTATAAAAAGATTTATATTTGGTCTTTGGCAGGAATCGTGGAACTTGCAGGTCGGAAACAAACTCCATAGCATTTTCTCATCCCTCACCTCATTATCAGTTTTACCGTTACGAAGAGCAGATGTTAGATTGACTCGCCTTCGTATCGGACACACACGTTTCCCACACAAGCATTTGTTTTTAAATGAACTAAATCCATGGCGAGAAACGTGTGATCAACCATTTACTGTTTATCATATTTTAATTTCATGTCATGATTTTAACCAACAACGCTTACACTTTTTTAATACTGATTTTATAACCTTGCTTAATTTAATAGGGGATCCACCCCAAAGAAACCTATTTGCTTATTCGAGAATAATAGGTTTCTTAAATTTTATATAATTTATATTCATACATTTTAAAATTTATAAATATTTGATTTACTTTATTTTATATTCTACTATTATGCATAAATTTTAAGATAATTAATACACTAATTTTTGTTTTTTAAAATTTTAATGTTGCTTGGGTTTTCAAAAGAAATATATTTATAAAAAAAATAAGTAAATAAAATAATATAAAATATATTCTTCGTTTATTCTTGGCGCAGCATGTCCATTTTTGGACCTTGCGCCATAAAACCCAACCAACCAACCACTCAGCACATATCCTGAATTACTCCCTTGTGTGAATCTGGACTTGTCTGCTAAAAGTACTGGAGCCAATCCCAGTCTGGTCTTGGAAATGTATTCTCTTGACCAAAATAAGCGAGTCGTCCAGTGAGGAGGACACACTTAACTGATCATCTTGCATACAGATCTGCAAGGTGAAAACGTCTTCGAACTGCATTATTCTTCTCCCTGATGCCATAGAGTGGTCTGCAACACGTTACAGGCTCCTTCCCCTTCGAGTGAAAGTGTTATAAAACGGTTTTCTTCATGTCCTGTAGCTCGTGGTTAGACTAAATCATGCCTTTTGTTCACGGAATTTCAGTTTGATATTGATTCCAGGGACTATAGACCACACTGCGAGACATATTAAGGTGCTTTGCAGTAGTCTGTGACATCTTCATTTCCATCCATTCGATTGACCACCACCTTAGCGAATGCTCTTTTCTATTAAAAAACTGGTTGCTAAAAAAAGTGGTTATTCATAAACTGATATATATATGAAATCGTTTCTATTACTTATATAAACTATAAATTTTACTCTTAGTGTCACTTTTTTTACGCACAGCAGCAGAAAAGAAAATTTTTAAATTTTCAGACTGAGTACTGTTTAAATGTAAACTTTATCTCAAACTTTAGATTTAAACAATATTAAGCCACCCAACTTGTCTAGTGGTCAGTGTGCCTGACTGCGGATAAGGAGGTCCTGGTTTTGAATCCCGGTTCGGGCATGGATGTACTTTCTCTCTTAATCTACCCTGTCTTTGCCCTTTCCTTGTATGAATGGGGTGTGAATGGTTGCCTACCCTATAAACGGGTCCCTATGGCATGTGTGTACTGAGGATGTCGGACTCCACACCAAATATGGTTCAGTTGAAAAAGTGGAGCAGCGCACTCCATATTGCCAGCCTAGCTGGCACACGACCACAAAAAACAATATTAAAAATAGAACTCTAATCAATATTAAATTATCTGAGCAGAGTCATTAAAAAAAGCTTTCTAATAACAATTTAATCTTGTTGTTTTTCAGTATTATCATTAAACTTTTAAATATAACTGTTTTTCAGTATTATTATTTTCGAGAAAGTTCTTTTCTTTAAGGCACACGTAGGTAAAATTTATAAATCTAACTTATTTGGATATATAAGATATATTGCATAAGTTAAATTTTATAAATTGGACGTCAATAAATTTTGATGCAAGAAGCTAGTACTTTATTCACAGAAGTAGATTATGTAATATTGTAACATCCTTTACATATACTTATTAATTGTTCAATCATTTTTGTACATTTTTTATTATTTTCTCTATCGATATTTTATCTGTAATTCATATTATCTATACTTCAGTGAAGTATCGTGTGTAATAGTGCTTGTAGAACATAGAAAGCTTAGCTATATGATAAACATTTTGCGGCTAAATAATGCAAAATTCAGAACACCGTCAATGAAAAATAAGAAACTTTAATTTCGATATTTTTTCAGTAATTAACATTATTTCGCCTTTATATGATTATGTACGCTGTTGTATTTGTTGTTGTTTCATGCCCCCAAAGGTCAGCAGTGCTAGACCAGGTCCATGACGTTGTACAATAATCCAAAACCAGATGAGGGTCGTCAACCAAGTCCTGCCTGGAGAGCCCTAGGCACTCAAGGATATGTTCAGGCGAAGTCTGCTCGGTAGAGCAGTTGGTACAGGTTTCAAAGGTTCGGGAACCACCCTCAGAAAATTTTATAGTTTTAAGATGTCCACTGCGAAATCGGGCGAGAATAGTTTGTTCCTGACGACTTAAGTCGTTGGTCAGGGAGCCTCCGGGACGGGGACTTTGGTATCAGTAATGTACCGGAGGGAAAATCCAAGTCATCCTGTTCTTAATTTTTTCTCTGTAGTGAATCTCCGTGAAAGTGAGAGGAGCTATATTAACGGAGGCCTCGCCAGCACCACCTTTCGCCAGAGCATCAGCAATTTACTAGTGCTGTTCATTTCCCTGTACGCCTTGCATGTACGCTTCTTATATACACTGAATTACTTATAGTAATCATTTTAATAAAGAGGGAAACTGCTAAAATATTTGCAAATATTAGTGATACTCTTTTTGTTATACATTTCTCGATCTTAAGAATATTTCATATACTTATATTTTGTTTTGTATGAATCTGTATAATTTATAATTTTAATTCATAAGATTTCTTCCAAATGAATATTCTCAAAATCGAGTGTGATAAAAGATGATAGCTTTAATGTTTATTTTCTCTTAGAAACTTTTAATGGAACAGCAGCTGTCGGACGGAGATGCGGATCTGAGCACTCGATGCAGTAACAGCCCGAATTTAACTCCCAGCAGCAACGTCAGCCGCAGAGAAAGCAGTGCCTCTGACAGGAGCAGCAGAGATTCTGTAGGCTCTGATTTGGGGGTGGATGAGGAAGCCAGGAAAAGTCCAGCTTTACAGCCACCAGAAGTTGAGAGAAGTCCTCGTCTGCACGTCAGAGGCCATCGAAAATCATCATTCGCCATCAGTGCTCCCATTGCTGAAGAAAAAGGTTGCAAGTTTGATGAGGAAGAAGAATCCGTGTTAGTAGTGAATGAACCCTCTGCCAGTACTGTAGCCAAATCTGAACCTGACAATAATCCTTCCCTATCTGAAAATGTCCTATCTGACAAGATTCAATCGGAAACAAAGGAAAATTCAGGTCCAAAAGTAGAAATCCAACAGAATCTCGAAGAAAACCCGCCTTTTGTGGAGATGGCCGAGAAACCCAGAAAATCGTCCGATCCTAAGGAATTCAATCGCTTCCGCCACATTGATGCTGGCGATTTGGTGTCTTCAGAAGGTGGCGAAAAGGTTGTCTCTGCCTTGGAGTTCCAAGACTCTTCTCTAAAAGCTGCCAAGAAGAGGTACCAGTCCATGAGTGCTGAAGACATTCCCACTTGGGTAGCACAAGAAAAACCTCAACCTGTCATTTCTGACAGAGGTGATGTCACTTTCGAGTATAAAAGTAGACTGCCATCCATCAAAGCTTTCATCCGAAGAGAAGCGAACGAACTGGCGTCATTTCTCAAAGGACAAGAGCAAAAAGGAGAAGGTGAAAAGGTCGTTCTGAGCAAAGGTCGCAACTGCCCCTTATTCAGTATTCGACCCCCGACTTTAGATATAGCAGACCATCAACTATCTTCTAAACATTTCCCAACTGAAGAAGAACCAGTCAAAGTATCTAAAGAAAGTAAGTTTCTTTTAATAATTTAAATAAATAATCTGATATTTCAAATTTTGATCGATATCTCGAAATTTCAAATTTGCTTGTGTAAAACTTGATATTATTCAACTATGTGCATCAGTACATAAAGCTTGTTGAATTGCAGTTAGATAAGTCTTTTATTTATTTATTTTTTTGCAGAATATTCTTGCGTGAATTGTTTGGTATGAATTTTTTTGGGGATTTTTTATACTGTGTATGAATTCCAATGGCATTTCTCATTCCAAAATTATAACATCATTATAACATTGGCATGAACTACAATATATTATGTTTTCTGTGTGTAATCTATCACATTATTTTGTGATAATTGCACAATATTGTCTCTCAATATATTAGCTCTCAGTATGAACTTTGTAAGGTGCAGTTAACGTTTACTCAGTATGTTCTTTAATTATCAATACACATTCAATTATTTACTTTCTCATATTTAAATTATTTGCTTCATCAATACATATTAAATTTACGCTATCAGTATGCGTTTCGTATTCTACGATGCATCAGATTAACAATTCTATATTTTTTAGTGCCGACCAACTTGTCTAGTGGTTAGAGTGCCTGGCTGCGGACAGGGAGGTCCTGTGTTCGAATCCCGGTTCGGGCAGGGATGTTACTTTCTTTCTCTGTTCTCTGTGTTTCTCTATCCTTCTTTCCGTGATGATGTAGGAATGTGGCCCACCCTATAAACGGGTTTGTGATGGTATGACGAGTGTAACGCTACTCGCCTCCGTGACTTGGTCCCCGCTGGGTAACGACAAATGAGTAGCAATTTCTGGTCTTGTTGTGGCTCAGGGTTAAACCCTCAGGTGTCTGCAGTTGGAAAAAAAATATTTTATAATAAAATTAAATCTAACTGGTTTCACTTTCAATTTAGTATTTTAAAAATTTTCCAAAAATAAAATTAGAAATTAAATTTCGTTTAATATATATATATATATATATATATATATATATATATATATATATATATATATATATATATATATATATATATATATATATATATATATATATATATATATATATATATGCATATTTAGTTTTTTTAAAATTCCTTTTCTTTATTTTTTAAATATTTGATGTATTTTAATAAGTGTGAGTTTTAATTATGGTATTCCTCTCCAAAGTGTAAATAATATTTTCTTTCATTTGATATAAAAAAATAATTGTCATAAGTATTTATGAAATTTCCAAAAATCATAAAATAATTTCACATTTATTTATATATAATCATAACAATCAATTAAACACATATAAATTATATTTTATTAAATTTCAATATAATTTATAAATAAATCAAAGCATTGTATAAATAAAACTGATATTAAGCAAGAGGTGCTAACCCTCTCTTTAAAACAGAGAATGAAGAAGAAATATAACACACACACGCATGTATTTCAAGCAAATGAAATATCCCTTGAAGCCAAGAATTATGAAATACATATTTAAATCATAACGTGAATGCTTAAAACTTGAAAATCAATTCCATATTATTTCCATTAATTGAGCTTTTTTTTTTGTAATTTATTTCAAAGAAGTAAATTAATTCAAGCCATCCAACTTATCCAATGGTCAGCGTGTATGACTGTGGATAAGGAGGTCCTGGGTTCGAATCCCGGTTCGGGCATGCGTGTACTTTCTCTCTCTATCTATCCTGTCTTTGTTCTTTCCTTGTATGAATGTGGAGTGAATGGTTGCTTACCCTGTAAACGGGTTCCTATGGCATGTGTGTACTAAGGAAGTCGGACTCCACACCAAAATATGGTTCACTTGGAAAAGTGAAGCAGCGCACCCCATGTTTCCAGCCTAGCTGGCACACGACAATTAATGAATGAAATTAATTCAAAGAATAAATTATCACAATTATGTCCCCAAAAGGAAATCTAAAGATTTTCATCGAATGAGAATTTAATTTTGAATGAATCAAAATAGACCTCTTTCTTGTATAATTTTCATTATTCAGTTGATTTGAATCATTTCTAATTAATATGATTAAATTTGATGATCGGCACTAGTTTATTCCTTTATAGAATAAAAGTATTCAATGTACAAATGAATATAATAGAAAGTTATTATTGTTTAGTTGCATTTTTATTTGGAAAATTTCGGAATATCTATTCTTTTAATATAAGAGTATAGATTCTTAAAGAAGGAAAACATAAATGCATGTAAGGAAAAAAAATTTCTATGGAAAAGAAATCAAAATAATTTGCATAAAAACTAGTGTTTTTGCAGTTGGTAGTTGAATTAATGAGTTGTTCTTCTAGAGTATGAGTTCCCAAACTTTTTTTCTTGTAGACCACTTTCAAAGTTTTACTATTTTCGGTAGACCCCCTGCTGCTGCATTTCTACAGTATCAACTTCTAAAAAATATCACCGTAAATTGGGTGTGTTACGAAGGAAAAAAAGTATTTTTCTTGTGTCCTATTTATTAAAATAATACTTGGGGTTATACAAAATTATAAACATTTATTATTACAAACAATTTACAAAAATCCACCATGAACTCTGAATAGTAAATCAACAATAAAAGATTGTTATACTTTTAATGCACTTTGCAAGTCTCGATATGTGGTGTACACTAGTACTATTATTTATAGTCCTATTCAATTCTGTGTTTGAACTGAATCTCGAATATTTTTGAGTACCTACCTAGTAAATGATGCTACCTGCCTACGTTGATAGGTAAATCCAAGCCAAAATTTTTGTTCTTTATTATGAAAACCAGAAAATGTTTCGGGGACTTCCACTTTGAGAACCCCTGTTTTCTTTTCACATGTACATGGACCCCCGTGTTGTCTCCTATGGACCCCTGGAGGTCCACCTGGACCATTTTGGGAACCTATGTTCTAGGGCAAAGTTATGAAAAAATATCCACTCGAAAGGAAATTACAAAAGCGAAAGGAAAAACTACAAAATTTTGTGAGACAAAAATCATAATTATTGTCTTCAATGGAATTAAATATCAAATTTGTTAGATTTAATACGGTAAGGCTCTTTCATACTTCAAAAACTTTTATTATAAATTAAGTAAATAAAAAATGGAAAAAATATTATCTTAACGAAGTACCACTGAAATAATTAAATTTGTCAGTGAGATGTTTATGCTTGATGATTCCAGGCCAGTTTTTAAATATTTGATTCAGTATTTTTACAGAAGAGAGCGCACATCCTTTAATTCCAGATTTGTTGTTGAATTTTTTTTGTCATTAAAATATAAGCATAGCACTGAATTTCGCTCGATAGGAAGAAAAGGCAATTAAAGGTTTTTTATCACAAAACACAATCCTGAACAGAGGCGTCTGATATTATTTCGAAGACAAATTTCAATAAAACAACTGTCATTCTGTTGTTGTTGCTTATGACACTTGGACAAACCAAGCTTGTTATACCCCTGGCAGTGCGAATTAAATCAATAAAAAGCGTTTTTCGTTTGGATCAGAGCATCACGAAGCTGAAAGTACGACTTTGCTATTTTTAAGGTGCCTCGTTATTATGACGTGGCCACACCTGAGCTGGCACCCTCCTCTCCACATCCACGTCATTCAGAAGATTGAATTTCAAAGCTTCAGTAATAGACAATATGACCTTCCTTACTAAATCAGAAAAGTTGTTGTGTCAATATTCATAAAAGAATTCATAACACATTCGAAGATTTACTAGAGCATTATAGTTTCAAAATGCTCAGAAAACCTCCTTATTCAAAGGACGTTTCTGAACGTATTGATTAAAATATTATCCTCAAAATGCTCAGAAAAATCCTCATGGAAAGAACTTTTTGAAGCTGTTTCATGAATTTTTGAAGACATGGAAGGGAATTTTATGTTCCAATGCAAATTCTACAAAAGTAGAAAATTAATTCATTGTTTAAGCTCATTATTTCTAGATCATATATTTTGAAACCGGAGCCAGTTAATAATTTTTTTTCGCAGTTTTAAAATTACGTTCGAATGAAAAAATGCTCTTCATCCCTATTGCTGGCCAAATCATATCTGCAATGACTTACATACTTGCTAGGGAAAGCTTGTTCACCACCCCCATACCGTTCCTCTGGAGGGGGAAATTATGTCCCCATTGAAGATATTTAGGAATTAATCTTTTTATAGGTTTCACTGCAACCACCTATCGTATATAAATGCATTGGTAAGCTAATTTCTTCTGTCATGTTTTTCTTGCTGTCATGTCTGATTTTGTATGCGTGAATAAATCTTATATCTGTAGCGTATCACTTTCTTGATGTAACAATAAAATGAGCAATAATTTTAAGGAGCAAATTATACATAAATGAAGCCTTTCAACAAATAAACAGTACTTTCATTTCAATTCCTAGCTCATATGTTAAATTGGATTCATCTCAAAATTCTAAATACACTTTTGAGCAGCGGTCACCAAACTTTTTTATCTTATGGACCAGTAAATTCAAAACTTAAATTCAGCGGACCACTAATAGAATTTTTTGAATGTTGAATATATTTATAAAAAAGTGTGATCTAAGAACACAGAAAATATACAGAGTTAACAAAATTAAACGATTAATTGTAACCAAATTATGAAAGCTTCATTAATAAACTATTATAAAATTAACAAAATAAACAAAAGCTGTAAAAAAACAATTAAAAAGTGACTTAAGTATATCAAACCTTTATCATTATACATTCCTAATGTGATGGATGCTCCTGCTTACTTGAAATAGGATTCCATAAAATCCCAATAGAATTATGAATATTATCCCAATCAATATCAAATGAAAGAAAATATCCACATTGTAAAAATTTAAAATCATACCTGTTTCTTTTATAAAAAAATTAAAAAAACACTTCCTTAATAACCGAACTAATATATTGAAAATATTTTGTATTAAACTCAATACTTCCCTAAGGCGACATATAAATGCTTGAGCTGATTACATATGCGACATAGAGAAGAGTGAAATCTTAGCAGAGTGTGAAACGAGACGACACAAAACATGTACCTAGAACAGGTCTATACGACTTATTTACTGTAGCATTATTCTATGAAGTGACTTTATTTATGAAGTTGAGTTTTTATTATTTTTCATCTATTATTATAAACTGAATCATGTTTTATCACATCCTAAAACATAGGTTAACGTGATGAGTAAGTAAATTCCACATTTTTCTGGGAACCAGCAAAATTTTCTCGTGGACCACTAGTGGTCCACGAACCACAACTTTGGCAACCGCTTTCTTAAGAGCATTAAATAAAACCCAATAAAATTTTATTTTAATACTTATATTAAATATTTAAATTTGAAAATGTCGAATTTATTTATTTGTTTAAAAATAGCTTTATAAATAATCTTTTTTCTCTTTTCTCCTTTCAATTCATTCATTCTTTGTCGTGTGCCAGCCTGGCTGGCAATATGGGGTGCGCTGCTCCACTTTTCGAACTGAACCCTATTTTGGTGTGGAGTCCGACTTCCTCAGTACACACATGCCATAGGGACCCGCTTATAGGGTTGGCAACCATTCACTACACATTCATACAAGGAAAGGACAAAGACAGGATAGATAGAGAGAGAAAGTACTTCCATGTCCGGACCACGATTCGAACACAGGACCACCTTATCCGCAGTCAGGCACGCTGACCACTAGACAAGTTGTTCGGCTTTCCTTTCAATTGATGTCGTAAAAAATGAAAATACGTTCTCATATGTTAATGGAACTAACTGCTGTACTTCACAAATTTCTTTGCTCCATTTCCGATTTCAGGTATTTTCCAACCACCTGGCTTCAGACCTGGAAGTTCTTCTTTGCCTGATTCTAGAAGATCCTCAGGAGTACCCGAGGAATCAGTCCTCCCTCCTTCGTACTTGTCCAATGACGAGGAATTTCTGAGTACAGCCCAGTTCAACGACCTGTTGCAGCTGCAAGACTGGACTCGAACATCTCGCAAGGGTTCTGACACGGCAAGTAACATTTCAATTAGCAGTACAGAAGTTCCTTTCGCATTCGAGTTGCATCTCAAGCAAATGTTGAAAATATCCGATAAACCTGTCAGAGCCATCTTGAAAACAAGGTAGTATCATTTTTATCATCATAATATTCTGTGACAAAATTTAGTATTTATTTTATGTTATTTTTAAAAATATCTTCATGAACATAAAATATTCTATTTGGTGTTTCTTCTGCAAAAATTCTTATCATATATAAGGCAATTGTTCATTAAGAAGTACTGCAGATTTTTTTTAAATTAAATATTTCTCTTTATGTCATGAATTAAATTTTGGGTTACTCATTGTTCATGAATAAGAAGATTAATACCAAAAGTTTCATCAGATGTGCTATATTCCAATCCCTATTTAAATTGTATCTTAATGAACCACGCGCCCTGCCCCAGCTACTTTCGCAGAATTAACAAATCCAGATCTCCATCTTGCATCTCTGGCCAAATTGGTACTCTACTGCATTATATCACAGAATGTCCTCAAAACAAAGATCTACATATCAAAAAAATCCTCTATTCAAACCAACTACCTGTTCCTAAAATTCTGCATAACGAACAAGTTCAGAACACAAAAATTAGTACAAATAATTACTTTCCTCCATGAAAAAAGAGTTCAAATGTGTAAAAACCTGGCTCTCCACCAACAGGAATCTTATAACTCAGAAGCAGAGTCAACAGATCTCAAAAATTAACTAAATTCTTTAATTCAAGTAACAAACAAACAAACTAATCACCAGTTTTTCAAATTCAAAAATTACTAATACTTAGTATATCAAAATTTCATGACATGTAAAGAACTAATTCCCTTTTATTCCTATAAACTTCTAAATTACATTAACTATAGTCAATTTCTGTTCGTAAATTATATAAATATTTCAGCCATCCTTACTTAAATTTATTTAGATCCTCTTAACATTTATTTTTCTGTTTTACTTGATCTTATCCTATTAATTCTGTTGTTTCAAATTTGTATTCCGAACTGTGATACAGTGATCTACTGCGTAGATCACTGTAGACTTGAAAGTCCCACCTTTGTGAAGCATTCGTCTCTCAAACAATGTGTCGTGCGTTCTGGAGAGCCTCTTAAGGCTCGCGCTCCCAGATTAAGGTTCCCATCCGGCACCTGGCACTCCGTGCAGGGTGCCCGACATTCTAGACTGAAGTAGAGGCACAACCTGATAGCCAATAGGAATAGAACAGGGCCTCTTCTTCTCATTGTCTGTCTGTTCTTGAATAAGACGAGTAAAATTTACAGCATTCAGAGCAATTTGTAAAAATATGGAAACTTATCCAAAAGGCTTTTCTAATAATCTTTCGCATTCTGTATTAAGCTATATACCAAAATATCTGGCGATAAATTCTAATAACAAATAAAATTTACACAAAGTAATCTTGAAAATAAAGAGAACAGACAAAAAAATAAAGTATTTTAATGTAGATTCATAAAAACTGTATTGAAAATACAATATTTAATAACTTCCTATGAATTAAAGACACATTCGAGCTCTGTCATTAAATTTTCACACAGTTGAATGAAACTTTGAGGCCGTGTGCCAACGTAATTGTGCAGAATATATGAGTCAAGTTGATTAATCTATCCATAGAAGTGAATAATTGATTTTTTTCAAAATTTTAAGCAAAAATGCCCAAATGCCCAAAATTAATATTGAATGACGCAGATAAAATTTTCGCACCGCTTTTTACATTTAAAAATGCAAAATGTGTACATATTGGGTACATGTGGCGCATAATTTACGAAAAAAGTCATACATCATTCTTGTTCATACATATATGCGTGTGAATAATATTATTACTGCGTAAATCATACAAGGCAAACATTTTTTTATGTCATATTTCATGCGATTCTTAGGGAATAATTGTTAATCCCATATCCGTTGCGAGTGAATGGCAGAAAAGTGTAGCTGAACAAAACCTCATATATGCTTGTTCAAAGCTATATGAGCACTTATTCAGCTATCGTTATGAGTGTTTGTTCTAAGCTATGTGAGCACTTATTCAGCTATCGTTATGTGTGCTTGTTCAAGCATTCATAGCTATAAACCTGGTGAATGCATGTAAACAGCATTTCATCTGCTAGTTTCTAAGATTGAAGATACTCTGGTTATAAAGGAAATAGCGTTGACTACTTTTTAAGATATTCAAGTCTTTTTATAATACTTCACTCTATCCATCTTTGAGGCTTTATGAGACAAAGAGCTAAATCATATTTTGTGTGAATGAATTGAAACTCTGCTTTCGGATAGAATTATACAAAGACACATATTTGAATCATTAAAAAGAATGATTACAGAAGGTTATCTTGAACGAGATATTTTATTACCATTAATTTGGAACCTGGTAGTAAATAGCCTTATTACTCTTTTGGATAATATGGGCTACTATATTTAAGGCTATGCAGATGACATTGTCTTACTCATCCTTGGAAAACACATTAACATAACTTGTCAATTGATACAAAATACATTAAGTTATGTTTGTAACTAATACAAAGAGAAGGATCTGAAGGTTAATCCTCAGAAGACCAACCTTTACTCACAAAAAAATGGGATAAATTATTTGTCTCAAAGTATTTGAATGCTCAAATCAATATGGTCTCTGAAATGAAGTAATTGGCCTGTTTCTTGACCAAAATCTTACTTGGAATAAACATGTTGATTACAAAATTAATCAAGTAAAATGATTATCATGAAGTGCCGATGTATGTTTGATCAAAACTAGGGCACAAATAATGTTTTGAATGTACACAGCTGTTGTCAGACTTACCATAAATTATGCCTCTGTGATCTATTGGTGCAAGAATGAGCAGAGAACACTGAAGGAAGGGTTGGGAAGTCTATAAAAACTAGCGTGCCTCTGTATCAGAGGTGCTATGACCTCTGCGCCAACCAGAACACTAGTGACTATCTTAGATTAAACTCTTTAGACATTTTAGTTTGCAACATTGCTAGAATGACTGCTTACATTCCCTATGGCTGAGTAGTTAGCATTCCTGATAACTAGGCTGTTGATCCGAGATTTGAATCCTGGTTCGGACATAGATGTTCCTTTCTCTGTCTGCGTTTGTGTGTTTTTTGCCCTTTCTTCGGAGATGCTGAATGAATGTGGCCTACCCTATTATCGGGTTTGTGGTGGTGTGATGCAAGTAATGCTACTCGTCACCGTGACTTGGCTCACTGGTGCTCACTGCGTAACAATAAATGAGTAGCAGTTTCCAGCCTTTTTGTGGCGAAGGATTAATCACCCAGTGCCCACCGTTAGAAAAAAAAGAAAGACTGCCTATACAATGATGTTACAGAAGCAGTGATATGAAAAGTCCATTACTGAAAGCCACATTAGTATCGCATGGAAAATTCAGGAATTTTTTCTAACTATGCCTTCAAGCACCATGGAAAAGAGTTACGTGTTTTACAGACCATTTGATGTTTTCTATTAGGAAAAGCAACGTGTTTAATTAAAATATCGATCATCTTACCTGGTTCACAAATGAATCAAATCAAGACAACTTTTGGACTTAGGATGCGTAGTATGTCGTTAGAGTTAAAACATCTCAAATGAACTTAAGATATATGACACTGTATTTCAGGCTAAAGTACTTGCTCTAACTAAATGTCTCTTGGTAAATTTTAGAAAAGTCTATCTTGTAAGCATTATTTATTTATTTTTTTACTGTTAGTGACAGTTAAACGGCCTTATTGGCTACTTATTCATTCCAAATTAATTCTAAATTGATCTGGAATGTAAGACTCTTCTAAATGAACTGACAACTAGAAACAAGTTAATTCTTACCTGGATGCCAAGACATGTAATTTTAAAAAGTAAGGAAGAAGCTGTAAGAGAGAGACGAGCTCACAAAACAGGGGTTGTCTTCTAATCCAACTGGTGCAGAGCCTCTTTGTTGTTGTTGTCGTGTGCCAGTTAGGCTGGCAATATGGAGTGCGCTGCTCCACTTTTTCAACTGAACCATATTTTGGTGTGAAGTCCGACTTCCTCAGTACACACACATGCCATAGGTACCCGTTTATAGGGTAGGCAACCATTCACACCTCATTCATTCAAGGAAAGGACAAAGACAGGATAGATAGAGAGAGAAAGTACATCCATGCCCGAACCGGGATTCGAACCCAGGACCTCCTTATCTGTAGTCAGGCACGCTGACACCTAGACAAGTTGGTGAGCACAGCAGAGCCTCTTTGGAGCATTAATTTAAAAAACTGTTAAAAATACTACCCTTAAATGAAAAATAGAAGTTGAATAAAGCCTGGGATGAATTTTCTGGACAGCAAAACGATAAAAATATTTAAAACACCTACGAAAATTGCTATGAAAAACACAAAGATTTGTAGGAATAAGCACTATTGTTTATAAAAAAACAACAAATGATAGGACTTATGAACAATGTTCAGTAATAGAAAATGTCATAAGATAAGGAAATGGTGCATCATATTGTATATGAATGCGATGCCCTTATCCATACATGATTGGCTACTTTAGGTAAATCAATATTAAAGAATTACACCTTAGCTCCATAACAAGCCTATATGACCTTATAAACAAAGAGGGAGGATTTAATATATTGAACTAGGTTATTTTAAATTAGGAGTTTAATCAAAGATGTTCTTTTGATAAAGGTGCTTTGAGTATATACTCCAATTAAGAAGAGAAGCACTCATATGTGTGTGCTTGTTCATAAAAACTTATAACTTTTGAAAATAACAGATTATTATTATTTCCTGCTGCATAAACATTGCCAACATATTTAAAAACAATCTAGACAACATTTTTTGAAATCAGAAGTATAAATATAAAATATAATATTGCTAACATTCTTTTTTAAATAGGTTATTTTTAGGGTTATTTGGTTCAGCCTATGATTACATCTCAAACTACATCGAGAATACTTCATTTAATAAAATTGCTTCTTACGGTTATTCTAGATCATAGGTTCCCAAAGTTGTCCAGGTGGACCCCCAGGGGTCTATAGGAGATCACACGAGGTCCACGTAGACGTGAAATAAAACCGGTTCACAAGTTGTTAGTGGAGATCCACGAAAAATTTTCTGGTTTTCAGAATAAAAAACGAAAATTTTTGCTTGGATTTACGTATCAACGTACACAGGTAGCATCATTCACTAAGAAGGTACTCAAAAATATTCGAGACTCAGTTTAAACACAGAATTGAATGGAAAAATAGATAATAATACAAGTGTACACCGCATGTCGAGACTTGCAAAGTGCCACTCGTGAGCCCATTCATTCGGGATGCTTGTTTAGACCTCCAAGAACAAACGTTACTCATTTGCTTCCGGGATTTTAACCATAAAATTGTGACTGTGAGTGAATCGATGTCAGCGTTTGCAATGCCGGAAAATATAAGTATCTGCCTATTTGTTACACATATTTTTATTGTAATTTATCCATCAAATTATATTTGTTTTACTGCTTGACTACTTGAGTTTTTTGTAGGTAGTTATGTAGTAAAAATTATATATAAATACTAGAGATTATTCTAAACTTCTATAAAAAAAAAGAACAAAAAGCCAGAGAAGATTAAACTTTAGATACCTAGGTACTTTTTAGTTTAAGTAGCTTTTGTTAGTACCTATAGGTATTTTTTGTTTTCAGCAGGGGTCTACCGAAAGTAGTAAAACTTTGAAAGTAGTCCACGAGAAAAAAAGTTTGGGAACCCATATTCTAGATGAAAGCAATAACCATATTTTTTCTTTTTTTCTGAACACAAAAGTGCATTAAAAATTCTAGTTATTTAACTAATGCATTTTGAAATTTTATTTTTTACAAAACGAATGTTTCCAGACAAAATTTATTTTTTCCAAGCAAATGCAATATGTAAATAATCTCATCCCTAAATGTATGTATTAATTACGTGCATTTTTTAATTGCCTTTATGCAGGGTGCTAGTACAAGATGGCAACAGTTCACAAGAGGAAACCGTAGTCATAAGTTGCGCAGGTCATTACAATGATGACGAGGCCGTCCTTAAGTGGTTCAGAGATAAAAACGGAGAAAATGTAAGAGAAAACACACATATTACTTTACTCTTTGTGAATAGTAGCATTAAAATATTATATTAATATATATTCAAACACTATTTTTATATTTTGTTTTGTGTTAAAATATACAATTTATCATCTTTAATATTAAAACCGAACTTTGAATTAAAAGTCAACTTTCAAAAGAATTTTCCCCTGTATAAATCTTAGTCGAGTGTACAGCCAAGTGATCCTCTGATGAATCTAATGTATAGTAAAATAAACTACTGTTAAATGTAAAATTTCTATACGTATATCTTGATTATTTATTAGTATTACCACGGAGTCAATAACAGGCAATAGAGTGATTTATCTTGAAATGCATACATTTTCATTTCTCAATGTACTTAACACTATAGAAACTTCAAATGACCATTAACTATTAACAAAAAACTTGTTAGAGAGAGTAGATGTTATAAAAATAAGAGTTTGTTAAATTATTTAACTTTAATAAGTATAGTTAGTTTATATTCTGGTATTATTTGTAGTTTAGTATGTATCTAGTATTAAAATTTTCTCTTTCTTTTCAACTATACAATTACCATTTATTTTTTATTATTTAATATAAATAGCATAAATCTACTTATATAACAATATATTATTTAAATGAATTTCAGGCTATCAAAAATGTTGCATTTTGGAAGATACATCCAAACAGTATATAACTAGCACAATGCACAGATTTCAACATCTTATGCAAATGATTACCATTTCAGATTTAGATATACATCTTCATTGACTATAATAGCACCCTAAAAGCGCTATATAAAAAATTAATTCAAAGGAACAATTGTAAATTTACATCAGAAATGCATAACGTAAGAGTGGTGTGGGCATACAGTTCAACCTACTTCTGTGTGATTTTTTTTCTGTAAATTTTTATACGAGTTTTTTTTCTATGGTTTATGAATTCCCATGATTTCGTCTACAATACCATTATAATGTTTTCTCTCTGTGTATACAGACAGAAAACATTATGATGGTACATGAACCATGTAAAGCACTATTTGCCTTAAGGTACCATATTCATTTGTGATCAACGATAACGCGCATTCAATCATTTCTATGAATCGTGGTTTGTGGTGGCATATCACAGCTCACGTTTATATGACGAGGTTCTAAATTAGGAAACGAATAACTACGTTAAGAGGCCCTTTCTGCAGGAACAGGTAGCCTGAAAACTACTGTGAATAAACAATTTAGAAGTTAGCTGTCTTATTCTGAAAACTAAATGACATTATGGAAAAACTGACCATAAAATTGTAAAATAGTAGACCAAAGGACACCTTCTGCAGAGACATCTTAAGAAAAGAGCACACAGTAGTCTGTGTGCTAAATCCCAATATTGTAGTTCTACGCATGGAGCCAGAAAGGTCTTTTCGGGTTGAGATTCATTTCATTTCCCAAAAGTCTATTGGGTACTTACGTATTATCGCAACCATGCCAACTTCCGGGATAACTTGCCAAATTGGCAACCCTAATGTCACACGCATCTAAAGCGCGGAATTGGCAAACATTTGCTTTTTTTTCAAATTTTTCTGCTTTCCACCTTTCTCAGCCTCACTGTTCTTGGAAAATGGCAAGATAGAATATTAAAATGCGAATCTGGGATTTTACCGAAAAAGACGCCGTTACACTTATATAGAAATGTAAAATTTTACCTGACGTTAGGAAATGTACCACCTCTCACCCGATAAGGCTTTATTTACGAAAACAAATTTTTTGGAGGTGCAACCCGAGCTTTCCTCAAACTAATTACCACTTCTTATTCTCGCGTGTTGATTACGTTGCAACCTGTAATCAACATGCGAGAATAAGAAGTGGTAATTAGTTTGAGGAAAGCCGTATTCCATTATTAACAGCAGTACATTTCATGTATTGCTGGTGCAAATAATTAACAACTGTCAAATTTTGCGACAAAGAACTTAAGACTGATAAAACAGTCATAGACTGGAATAATTATATGAGAGAGATTTGTGTTCGCCACATGTAAAAGAAAATAAATCACAAGATTTAATTATTCAAGAGTAAAACGCAAATATAATTTTGTCAAGCCCGAAACGGGTGCGCATACCCAAACAATCGAAAGAATGTGGGGTTCCGCGAAATGGAGAAACAAGAGACAACGGGGTACAGCAAGACACCATCTTGAGTGTTACATGGAAGAATTCATATGGCGACAAGACCAAGAAAAGGATAAAAAAATTATTTTGATTCTATTCTAAAAACACATTTGCAATATTTTTCACCAAAGAGTAATTAATATATCGTTAAATAAAGGAATAAGAGTTATACAAATAAAAAAATTACTTATTATTTTTCTTCATATATTATTTATTTTTTTCTTTCACGCTGCTTCTATCCCATTGTACTTTTCAGCTACGTGCTCCATGTCCCGTCAGAGCCCGGTCTTATATAATGCCGAAAATATGGTTGCGATAATACGTAAGTACCGTCTATTGTGACCGAACTGTTCTAAATTTATGATAATAGTACATAAAGATAACTACTTTCTTATCACGTTTGATGATTGAATTGTGTTAAAATCTCGCGCAAACACACAAATGCCCCTTGCTTTCTTCTGAATTTCTTTGCAGTAGCTGCCGTTAAATCACTACTGCTCTAGTATTTAATAGGCTTTTTTCGTATCGCTTTCATTTTACGTAATAGGACAGCTGACTTCCGATACTTATGACTATAGGTTCATCAAATGATCTCGTCTGTTAGCACATATCTGGACATATATGTTAGCACATATCTAATTGGACAGCTGTACGTGAACAGCTTTTTTATGATCATAACTGAGGGAGTTTTTAAGGTTAAGAAACGATATAGATTGAAATCGGTACTTTTCCATTTCGCCGGCGCAAATCTCGCCAAGTGAAAATTAAGTCGCCAATTGGCGACAACGCACAGTATACACATAAAAAATTTTAAATATTGCTGTTTTACATAAAAAAATTTTTAATTTATTTATTTAACTGTTGTTCTCGTGTTCACGCTATGCGTGGAATGATGGGTGCCAGAGCCACAATTTATTTACTTATTATATTAGATTACAATTGATCGGCTGATGAATACTTCAAAATATTATTATTTTTTAAGATATATTTTTAAAATCCGATTTTTTGTGGAGAGATTTCATGAAATTATTAAATTTGTATATATAGCAACATAGCATAAAATTATGAATTGGAAAAAAAAGAGTCGAAATAAAGTCGTTGACAGTAAAAGGCCGTCACATGTTTTGGAAACGTAGCAGTAAAAGGTTACCAGCGGAGATATTCCCTCTACCGCCGGTTGTATCATTTTTGGCGACTTATCACCTGCGCCGGCGAAATGGAAAAGTACCATAAAATCTTATACATAACGTATATGTGTGTTCCAATCATGTTAAGTTTATTAATCAATCATAAAACTGTGTTATCTTACTTTCTTTTCACTTTCCGTCTTTAGCAAATGTGGTCAAACGATGTGATAATCGATGTTTGTCCCATCACCCACACCATGAAGCCTTCTCCCTACGCTAGGGCCAGACTTCCGAGGAGAGCATCCGTTGCCACCGCGAGTCACGGAACTGATGGGGACTCCTTCGTTGGCAGGGCTTCCATTGAGAGCGGCATCGCCAAAGTACAGCAGATACTGTCCAGGGTCAGCGACAGGACGTGATAACTGATCACTGACTAGAACTGTAGGCAGAGACAGAAGCACTAGTTAACTCCTGAGCAACATCAACACTCTTTTCCTTCCGCCAGATACAGCGTGGAACTTTTCTTTTCGGAAAAATTTACAAATGTATGCTGTGATAAAGTGTTCAACTCATCCGAATCTATAATACATATTTTAGTCCTCCACCAGGTTGTGGACTAATTATTGAAAGTATTGCAAACTATTTTGATATTTTTAAATGACATATACAAAGTATTATAATTATAATGTAATTGAATTTGCAACAAAATATACATTTGATTGTCTTTAGATTTATTTTTGGTGTCATTTCTAAAGTAACGTTTTATCAATCACACTTGTGTTGCTGTGATTCGAAAAAATTTGTGACAGTTTACATTTTTTTTCAACTTGTGAATAACTTAGATTTTGATTTTTAAACGTATCGAATTATTCCAATATTGTTGATAAACATTGTGATATATAGGATGTTCTAAAAGTTCCCGTACTTCTACCATAAAAATATGTCTCACGTAATTTCTTTTTAATTTTGAAAATTTTATTGTTTTGTGGCAATTTTATTAATTACTCTAATGATCTTTCTAATACATACATAAGAGATGGGAGTGAACCCCGTTCTGTACCAATCGGTTATCGGGTTTAGTCCACTCATCACCATCGTGAGCAAGCAGCATCTTCAAGGGATTAAACTGTGCCGTCACCCAACCTGCTGTTGAAAATGAAAGATTTACAATGGTGGGGCCTTAAAGCCTTGTATTGGATCTCGCAGTGTCCAAACCATTACAGTTCTATATCAGGCAGGGACGACAACATGAGGATGACTGATTGAAATTTAAAAAAATATTTAATGATATGAATTTTTAAAAAGTATAAGTAAATGAGACAATGAAAAGTTATATACAAATGAAGAATGAAACTACTGTGTGGCTGCAAAGTCCTTGATTCTGTGATCGGCAGGGAAAAAAACAGTCATTTCAGTTATGAAGTCTCTTACTAAAAGTTCAAGTTTGTTTAAACATAGGAGGTTAAAAGTCTGAGTCTGATAAATCATCTGGCGAGCTGATAGAAGGAGGATTCCTGTCCTTGCACAGTTCGAGACCTTTTTCTGTGATGAGCTTAGCGATTAGTGTTGATTTTTTCTTATGGGGAGCTGAACGAAGACAGAATCGTAGAAAATCGGTATAGTTAAGGTTTTGAGGGAATTTGAGATTATGCTCTGCGGTGTAGCTGCATTCTGTAATGTAGTGGAAAGGATTGCCTTCTTTGTCACACAGACAGAGAGATGAAGATGATCTATTTATCTTTTTAAAGTAAGTTGGGAATGGACCATGATCTGTTACAAGGTAATTTACATTCGTGTTATCCAGTAGGTGTGGCTCGGAGACTTTTGGAATTATTTTGTTAGTTGTTCTTCCCTGGTGTGCTATTGTCCATGCGGTTTGCCATGAGGCTAATTTTTGAGATTTAAGGTTGTGTTTTATAGATGCTTGGGACCATACGAGGAGATATTGTTCATCTTTTGGAAGTTTGGTTGATTCTTTCTCAGCTGCGTCAGCGAGCTAATTGCCTTGGATGCCTATGTGAGCTCTGGTCCAGATGAGGGTGAATTTTTACAGATCTTTCTAATAACTAGAATAACTAAACTCTGTAGCACGACAGCCCATGTGGGCCAAGGCCTACAGTGTCCATCTCTGCTTTCCTGACCGAGAAGCCCTGGGGTGCGAAGCATATGACCCGATTAGGTAGTCATCCTAAATTGAAACCCCCAATATTTAGTTCCCGAGCATGTTTGGTACTCACTTTATCGACCCACTGAAGGGATGAAAGGCTGAGTCGACTTTGCCCAGCCTGAGAATCGTGAACTTCGGAACTGTGCCTTGCGAACGTTTCAAGCTACCAAGTCACAGGTCCGAGGTTCGCTCCCAAGGTACAGGTCCGAGGCCACCAGGCTTAATAACTAGAATAAATTCAATAAAGAAAGTGCCAGATTATTTCCTTATTTTCCTATTGACTGCAATACACACATATAAAATTTCTTTCTTAAGCTTATTTTGAAAAAACTCGAAACACAAAAAGAGCGCTTTGATAAACAATGACATTATAGAATCATTTATATTATATTTGGAAACAGTGTTTTTTCTAAGGAAGTATGTTTTTATTGAAGTGCTTACATCAACATCCAAAACTTGTGAATTTGGCTAATGACATAAATATTTCTTCATTCTTCAAAAAAATTCTCCATTCTAAGAAACTGTATATGTTAAATCAGACATTTTTAAGAATTCCTAATGTTCATGAATAATTAAAAGATAAATATAAAAGTTAAAACTTCTGAACATATCCAAGGAGTTCAAATCTAATCTTGAAAAGCAATTCTCTCATATGTGGAAAAGAATTTCCAACTAAAAAAAAAGCGCAAACATTTCCAAGATTTATTGTGAATGTTTATGTATGTTATGACCTTTTTATAATTAACATATAAGTATACTTTGATTTTTGGCGATTTCCTATAGAAAAATCTATCAATATTAGTACGGTTATTATTAGAACATCTTGTATAAATGATGCTATAAATCGATAATTTTCAAAATAATTTAATTATTCATGTCTCTTACATAAATTTGTGAAATTTTGTTCAATTAAAGTCAAATCTATTTTCATCACCACAAACAAAAAGTGTGCACGCCCCTCATATAATGTATTTGGGGTGGAGCTTATATTTAAAACTAAATAAGAAAAAATTTTGTATAGAAGTCTTTTGAAAAAAAAAAACATTTTATGTCGTCAAGTATTTCCTAAGCACTTTGTATTCGCTGTGAAATGTCGTCCGCTTTGCACTATATTTGTGTACATTATAGAAATAAAGTATTAATGAAACTAGAGTTTCTTTCGCTTATATTCACAAGACTGTTATAACGATGAAAATTACAGCAAACACTGCAAAACATTATTCAGCAACAAATCATCCCAAAATATATTGAAAACAATCACATAAAATCAGTATATATCATAGAAACAATATTATCGCAATTCTAAAAGCACACTCATATCTAATCAAAAATGTAACATTGAGTAACATTGATCAAAAATTGAAATCACAAAAAGAAATTCCTATAAAAAATAAAAGACAATAAAATCTAAAAGAATAGCCCAACACATATACCAGATAAAATATCATATTTTCAGAAAAGACACAGCGGCATTTACATATTTAAAAATTAAATTTTGATTATGCTAATGAGATCTTTCTTACAGAAATTATGATATCTAAAAAAACCTTTTCTTTCATTAAATTTTAAATGTCTATCAACCTTTATTTATAGCCTGAGTTTTAATTTTTGTTGAAATAGCACCCACCTCTTGAGTAATTTATTGTTGGTTTATATAACAAAATATTTAACACACTGAACATTTCAACTTAGATTTTAAAAATGAAGTAACAAGCAGATAGCTTGTAATAATTCGAAAAATAGCCAAGTGAATTGAACAAAATTTGGTAACAGTATTTATTTACATCTGCAACTTAGAAACCCAAAATATTACACAGAAATTTATATATATGTTTTGTGATTTTAACAAGTACATAATTTTTTTTATTTGAACCATTTAAACAAAATGTGAAAACATTTCCCAATAGGAAATATTATCACCTTGAACATAAATGTAGATTAAATAACAATGTTTTATGCTGATCATCATGTTTTCAATGTGTTGTATTGCATTCTATAAAACATATATTGCATGGATATCAGTACTCGTTAATCTTTTAAATAAGTTCTAAGTTCATATGGGATTCGCTAAGAGGTTAGACTTCACAAATACAACTCTTCCTAGGATGTCTCATACACATTCAGTGAAATTATGATACTCATCTAATAGTTCAATTTTAAGGATAATTTCTGTAATTGTTGGGCAAGAAGCGCATTATATTCGTTTTTGTAAGGTTAAACACCAGGAATTTGGTAGAATAAATATTTATGTTTCTGTTTTGTACCTATGCTTTGATCGGAATTGATACATGTATTGAAAAGTTACGGAAACAATTCATACTATTTTACAAATTTTTCATGGTTGTTCCATTGTTATAGGTAGAAAAAGTATTTACAAAACATCAAAGGGCCGTGGTAGCCTAGTGGTTAGGGTATCGGGGATCCATCCGGAAGGGTGGAGTTCGATTCCCAATGCCGCCAAAGACCCACCGAGTACATACGATATACCTGCTCGTTAAATCTGTGGAATCGAAAGTCCTGTGGTCGGTCTTTGAGCAGTTATCATGGGTGCAATGGTCTGGATAAATTGACTCCCCCTTCAGATCAATGCCAAAATTGAGGGAGTAGATCCTCTGGTGCTGCCATCTGTCGGAGGAATTGAAGAGCAAAAGTCGTACTTTCACCTTCATGGTGCACAGATTAAACCGAAAGACGCTCCCAATTGGCTTAAATTTGCATAGCCAAGGCATAGCGAGCTTGGCTTGCCCAAATGTCATTAGTAACAACAACAAAACATCACATTTGTCATGCTAACAAGGAAAAATCATGTTTTCCTTGAAAACCAGGACAAAATATTTGTATGGCATTAAATAATCAGAAAATTCAGTAAAGATCATGTCTCCGCATAAAACTTATTTATTATACAATGATCAAGGGATACTTATCTGGCAGAGATTTAGACAAATGCTTGTTTACTTCAGCAATTAACACTGAGGTACATAGAGATAGTCCAGAACACTTTTGTTCCTAATCTAGAAGAGATCAATTTTGTTTGGTCATTTACCGAGATAATAACGAAGAATTCACATTCTGATTGATTTTGCTTACCATAATATCTTTCAACATGATCACCATAACTAGGTGATAACATTGAAAGATAACATGGTTTATCAAAACTCAATTTATTATAAAATTCAAAATTTGAAAAGAAAATTTTAAAAAAATGTCATGGAATTAATGAAATCTTCAACAAGGTAAGTTAAAAACATCTATAAAATCCTCTTATGCTAAAATTTGTGCATTTCCAGTATGATTTTTTTTATTACAATATCCATAACATCGATAATTTCATGTCAGGACATGCAGTTTTGCGTGTATATACATACGAAATAAAAAACTCCCCCTTCACGAATACTATTTTCTACACTATTACTTCCCAAAATTGTACAAACAGTTTTGGGAAAAGTTACCATGAAAACTTTCAGTTTTGTAGAGAAAGTAATTCGGAGAATCCACTTTAATCCCTTAACTTTATCCCGAGTTAATTTGGGCAAAATATTTTGTGTTTTTACCGGCTATCCAAAGATTCTTGGTAGGGGCAACTGGCTTCACTTCAAAGTTTTAAGTTCAACCCCCAGAATTGATGGATTGCCATGAAATCGTGGATTGGGAACTTATTTACTGAACGGTTACGGTTGATTTAACTAATGTGAGTGAAAAATCGAAAAAGCAGAAATGTTTTCCTAACACTGCTAGTAACTTTACTAAAAAAGGTTTCTCATTTGCACAGGACGCCAGAAATAACAATGATTAACAAGAGTCAAATCCACCTATATCAAACCCGCAACCCACGCTAGTCTTACGCCAATTTGAAAAAATTAATACAATTATGAAACTACTCAAAGAAGTTAACTCAATTCTTAAAGCCTTTCCTGCCCTCATGCAGGCTGTCCCAATCTTAGAACGCACTATTAATCCAACGGACAAAGTGCTCATTATACCAAAAACCCTAAATATTAACGATATAATGACAATTAAGGAATTTAACAACATAAAAACATTGATTTGGAACGCCAGTTACATTCTCACTAATTTTACTGAACTAAAAAAATTTGTGTCAAACAATTATCTTGGTACAGGAAACCCACTTGACGAACTCTTATATGGTCAACATTCCCAATTATGCAGTGTATAGAAATGATCGCACCAATCATCAGGGCGGAACAGCCATATTTATAAAAACAAAAATCCCTCATTCACACATACCAACACACAGGCTCCATTTTGCAGAAGCCACAATTGTTAAACTAGATTTTTCAAACAGTGGAGGCATTACAGTTGTATCGATGTACATCCCCTCTAAAAATCCCACAATGCAGAACTCTTGATTGATCTAGAAGCCTTAGCTTCACTAAGTTACAAAATTATTCTAGCTGGCGACCTCAATGCCAAGCACCCAAATTAGGACTGTCCCTACAAGAATAAATCTGGACGCACGATTGCCTCCCTAATTCAAAATTCTGAATTCAACATATACAGACCAGACAAGCCAACACATTATGGACAAATGCATGGTAACTACATTGACATCATGATCTCCACAGGAGTCCATTCACCAATGAAACTTTCAACTGTCGAAGACCTCCAATCAGACCACTAACCTCTATTATGGCCACTCCATGCAACGGAGAAATGAATACCACACCACTTACCATAACAGGAGTGTTTTTAGAAATGTCATTAACAACTACCTCTCACCTAATTCATTAAGCCCCATTACTACTGAAGAACAAATTAAAAATAAAGTGGAAGAACTAACAAAAATAATACAACAAGCTCTTGAGACCAGTAAACGCCTGAAACCCACACAGCTAATCAACTTTCTTCCCAAAAACATGATTAACTTAATTAAAACTAGAAATAGACTTCGCAAGCAATTTAATAGACATAAAACGACTGAATTAAAAACCCAAATAAACGCCCTTAAAAGAACGATTAAAAATTAAATTGCTAAACACAACTGTAATAGCAGGAACTCCTATCTCACTAATTTAAATGTCGAAGATGGCTTCTTCTGGAGGGTAGTCAGGAAAAGAAAAACTAAAAAGGACATACTCCCCCCTCATGGACGGATCCAAAATGGCCATTACAGTACAAGAGAAAGAAGAAGCGCTTGCAAACTCCCTCGAAGAGCAATTCCAAGAAAACACAACAAAAGATAACACAAGTATTCGTAATGAATCCTATGTTGACTTTATCGTTAGCTCCTACTTCCGTCACATTAATTTTACCCCCAGGTTACCCAGACAATCAATGCCTCGGAGATAGAAAATGTGATACAAAAACTAAAACCCAAAAAGAGACCGGGATACGATCTCATAACTAACAAGGCGATCAAGCAAATCCTGGTTAGTGCAGTTTGTCTACTCACCGACATAATCAATGCAATAAGTAATATTGGACATTTTCCCACACTTTGGAAAAAGGCAGTAGTCATTCCGATCTACCAACAGGGAAAGAATAGAAATCTATTTTCCAATTACAGGCCAATATCCTTATTGCCAACGATGGCCAAAATAGCTGAAAAGTTCATTCTGAATAAACTTTTAGATTTTGATGCTCAGATGAGCATCATAATCCCTCAGCAATTTGGTTTTCGGAGGAAACTATCCACAACCCACCAATTGCTCCGGGCAGTAGAGAAGATAGCAAAAGGTATTGCCACCAAAAAATCTACTAGTGGAGTTTTTCTTTACATAGAAAAAGTTTTTGACCGAGTCTGGCATCAAGGGTTACTATTAAAATTAATTACTTACAACTTCCCCCATCCAGATCAAACTATTAAAAAACTACCTAACTAACAGAAAATTTACCGTAAGGTTTGATAATGTTTACTCCCACGAAAAGCCCATTTTAGCAGGCGACCCGCAGGGATCACTGCTGGGCCCATTCCTATTTAAAACCTTCATCAATGACATTCCGCAAAACCCTAATACTATGCTTTGCCTGTTTGCGGATAACACTGCCATATTAACCACAAATAGCAATCACAAAACACTACACCAACACCTATCAGAACAACTGAAGGTAGTACAAGAATGGCTTGTTAAATGGAAAATAAAGGTAAACCCGACCAATTCCCAGGCAGTTCTTTATACAAGAAAGATGTTACCGTGTGAAAAGGTCAAATTAGCGGGAAGAGAAATTCCCTGGGCTAGTAGGGTTGATTACCTTGGACTTACTATTGACAAGAGACCAACGTGGAAAGCCCATATTACTAAAATCAAAAATTAATTCAAAAATAAAAATAAACAGCTAAAACTACCCTTTATCCCTTTCTAGCCCCCAAGTCAAAACTCTCGCTAACAAATAAACTCCTAATCTATAAAGCCTACCTCAGGCTGATAATAACCTATGCTGCTCCAATCTGGGGAGGAGCAGCTGATTCAAATATCAAAGTCTTAGAAGCCCAGAAAAGGAAAATACTTAGACTAATTACTAGCTCAGAGTTTTACTTTAGAAATCAGCAAATATGAGAGAACTTAGGAATCCTGCCCATAGCCAGCTCTACCTCAAATTTCTTGCATTTAATTTCTACCATAAAATATACACAATCAACAATAGTGAGATTCAGGGTATTGAACTTTACAGTCTTTATGAACTAATGCATTTTCACAGGCCCAGAGCAAAGTTGAGAGTAAAGCCTCTCACCAATATCTCCATTTATTCAAATAATTCCAAACGGAAAAGAAAGAAGAAGAATAATTAATGGAAATCATATCTCTACCTAAATAAAATCCTGTGAGAAACCACATTGTAAATAAATCGTGTGGATCCTGTAAATATCTCAATTTTATTTAATCTTAAACAAATATGGATATATTTCCTTATTTGTCTCCTGTTGTAAATATTCTAACTGAAATTTGTGTTTATCAAGAATTATTGTCATCAACCTGTGTTTTTCTTTGTAATTCCTTTGTAAATATTTTAACGAAATTTGTGTGCTTCAAAGAATTATTGTAATCACATCCTGTGTATTCTCCTTATCTTTACCATTGTAAATAATTTTATAGGAATTTTATGTGCACCAAGAATTATTGTCATCATCTAAGTGCTTATTACTAGGATTACTCAATTACTTAGTCCAAAAACACAAGTCATGCAGAGAGCATCCAGTGGGAGCACTTACCTCAATATCTTTGTATTATTCATTATTGTATCTTTGATTTCTAATATGTTAATCACCAGGCTAAGACTGTCCAAGGACTTTTATTCATTAGAAAACGAGGTACATGGCCAGAAGGCTACAGACCTCCCTCAATCCTAGGCAAAACATGTTTTCATGCACCATTTTCAGAAACATCTGTTTCAAGGAAGCAACAGGTTTCTAATCACGTTTTCCTTTTCTAAATTTATTCGCATTTAGATTTTCACAGTTAAAGAACATCTAATAGTTGAAATTAATTAGCAATACATAAAATACTTATTTTCACTTTTTTGATCAAATTATTTTTTAAATTATTAACATTTCTTAGTTACATGTGACTTCGAGCTAATGTTAAAATATAAAGAATCTCTCTATATTACTTAGTTTGTTCAAAAGTATAAAATTTTAAAAAGTTAAAAAAAAATTTAAAATTAAAATGGATAAAATAAATAATAAATTGTGTGTTATTTTTTAACCTTATAAATGAATTTAGTATTTCAAACAATTCTCAAATGATTTTTGTACGTAATTCTTTTCTATACTTACACTTTATTAAAATTAGATTATATAATTAGATAATACATATTTAATCCTTGTGATTTCTCAGGTTTTAATTAGTTTCACATTAAATCTAATTTTATTTTAAAATTTTAATAACTTGCTAGTAGAATTATCATTTTAAATGCTTATATATATTTTTTAAAATGATCGTCAAAAATGGGAAGTCTTAGTTTTAAAAAATATGTTTTTATGTGAATGAAATAAAAAAGCTTACATCATTTTTGTTGAACATTAAAAAATTACTTTGTCAAATTAATTTAATTCTATCCAAATTATATTATAAAATAAATGGTAAAACTTTGAATAAAATTTTAATATTCAACTGTTATTAATATATTTAACTTTTTCTTCATAATGAAATTATTTTCATTGAAAAATAATATTTATGGCAACATTTCGTAAGATATATATTTATCCGAAAATGGAAAAAATGCATCATTCTTACGTATAAGCATTCATTTACTGAAGACACTTGCAAATATTTTAAATGAAAATATTCTCTAATTAATGTTATAACTATACTTTCAAGGTTTATTATATTTATTTTTAAGAACCAAATAAAAATATGAAAACAAATCAAGAGATATAAAACAATCAAATCGTTAATCTCAACATGATGAAATTAGTTTTAATTATATATCGTAATATCTAGTTATTAATTTTTGATTAGAATCAAATAATCAAATTTAAAAAATAAGATTTTAAAATGTATTAATATTCTAAAAATGTACAGAATATTCACCACTTTGTTACCAGTTGTTTACGATATGCATATCTATTTTCGTAAAACAAATGGTAGTATCTGACGATTTCACCATAAGTTAATGATCAAATTTAAATATTTGAAAAATGTTTGAATTTAGTAATCACAAACTTCATTCTGTTTGAGGAAAATAGTAGAGAACGTGTTAAGTTATTTAATTTTTTAACTGTGAGTTTTGAAAGCTATTTTAATAAATTTTTATTTAAAATTAAGGAAATTTTTTAAACTAATATTCCGTAAACATAGCTTAAAATCATTGAATCAAAGTTTGTTTTTTACAAATTTCGGAAAATGAGAAGTTTACTTTATCATGTAAAGAAATATTTTCATTTACGAATTTAATGATTACATTTTAAATACCACGTTTTGATTCTCAAATACTTCAGTATCTAACAGCATAACTAAAGGTTATACTTTTACTTTCTTGAAACAGAATATTACAAATGAACACTAAGGTATGACTTTTTCAATCCTCTCGTGTCTTTTAGGTATAAAATTTCAGTGAGTTGATTCTGATATTAAGCTAAATGATTCGAGTTCGAATAAGATGTTTCTAACATAACAAATAAATTTTATCGTTTCTGTAAAATAATAAATTAAGATACTTCTGTATTTAATAGGTTATAACATTAATGCAAAATTAATGCTGTTGAAGCTAGATAAAGTATTCATTTCTGGTTAGTGAGTTTATGGTTACAAAAATGTATTTCATGAATATTTACCTCTTTAATATAAACTATTTAAAATATTTTATTTATCTAGTCAAGTGTTGTGCAAAATATTTATATAATTATCAAAAGAAGAAGGAAGTTAAATCATTATTTTACTAAATTACTTTTTGTAAATAATTTTTCTCGAAACGTACCACTTCTGATCTTTGGCATTACAAAATAGCTATAGTTCAGTGAAGGGAAAAATATTTAATGAAGTAACTTGAATATGCGAAAAAATATGATATTAATACATGTTCTATATTAAATATTTAATAATTGTGTTGAATACTGTTGTAAACAGCAGCGTTAAGATTTCCCCGCTTTTATATTTTTGCTTTCATTCTCATTCTAAAAAATAAGTTTCTATATGCGAAATACATTCACTTTAATATTTGGGCAAAACAATTTAAAAAATACTAAAAGATATATAATATTAACATGGATTCCCGTATGGAACGATATTTTTCACATAATTAGAAACAGAAATCATTCGGTACGAGAAATTTAACATGAAAAATCTACATTCAAAATTTTCCTCCAAAATTCCAACTGAAATCTGTAGCTTACTATATGACCTGATGTCCATCATTAGACAATTAAGTTCACTTTTTATTTTTTTAATTATTAAAATTCTTCAGTTTGTATGTATTAAAGCATCAGAACCAAACCTTTCAATGATTTTGAAAATTATTTGATAATTTTAGAAATATAGTGTACTAAAATTAGAATATTACTTGCAGAATAAATTATAGCATACATAAAAATTGCTAATCAGACTCGTAAGAATAAATTATTAGCAACAGTTAAATCACACTCTAGCATGAGAAAACAGAAAGAGTTATTGTGAAAATGTTAAGTTATAAATTACCAAAAATGAAGATGTGAAAATAGCATAATTAAGGATTTATACAATGGGAATGATTATAACAACTTGAGAAAATTTGAAGGAACTCATTCGATATAGATTGTCTAACGATTCGGAAACCGCCCATCTTGTCTAGTCGTCTGTGTGCCTGACTGCGGATAAGGAGGTCCTGGGTTGAAATCCCGGTTCGGGCATGGATGTACTTTCTCTCTCTATCTATCCTGTCTTTGTCCTTTCCTTGTATGAATGAGGTGTGAATGGTTGCCTACCCTATAAACGGGTCCCTATGGCATGTGTTTACTGAAGAAGTCGGACTCCACACCAAATATGGTTTAGTTGGAAAAGTGGAATAGCGCACCCCATATTGCCAGCCTAGCTGGCACACGACAACAACAACAACGATTCGGAAGGTTAGGATCTTTATCTAATAACTGGATAAAACCTGGAATATCATTTGCTAAAATTTTAGGGTATCTGCATTTAAAGATAGTGAAATAGATAATAAATGATTCTGTTAGAACAAACGAACATAAATAGCTTTTGTAAATAGTGAATCGAGAAAACTTCTCATTCAAAGTGATTCGAATGTTAAAAAAAAAGAATGAAGACAAACGTTTACATCACAGCAATCAGTTTACGATTTAAAATAATGAAAATTATCCTACAGTTTTATCAGTAACGTTGTGCAAAACGAAATTTAAAAAATGAGCCAAAAGAAAAAAAAGCTGTTTCAATCATATAAAACTTAATGTCTAATATCGATAAATAGTCTAAAAGTGAAATCCAAAATAATAAATAAATAAATACATATTACTAATTTATAATTTTTTTCCTTGAGATAAAATTTTTAATATAACATGTTTGTTAAAACTAAATCAATTTTTACGTTAGAATAATAGCTCATATATGGTTTTCATAATTTTTACTAAATTAATTCATTCGAAAAGAAACAACCACCATAGGATACAATTGTTATCGTTTTAATTTTCATTACGTTAATCTGAATTCAATATACAGGTTTATAGTTTGGTTTCTCGTTTTAATGTCACATTTCTTGGTAACGAGCTAAAAACTGGTTTAATTTTGAATTCTGAGAACGTAAATTAAATCCACTTCTTCTTCTTCTTCTTCATTGGCCTGACACCCCAGGGTGGGCCTTTGCCTTCCTCAGAAGTGATTACCAGGATCCCCTATTTTAGGAAAAGGTCATCCAGTTTGTCACTTTTAGTGTTTTTAGGTCGTTTTCAAGGCATTCACTAAATCAGAGTTTCGGTCGTCCTCTTCTTCTGGTGGCAATGGGGAGAGCCAAGAAAATTTTTTTCGTCACCCGATTGTCGTTCATCCGGCTCAAATGTCCTGCCCATTTTAATCTCTGTATGGAGATAAATTTAACAATATCTGGTTCTTTATATAGTTTATAGAGCTCAGAATTAGTTCTTCTTCGCCATGTATTCTCACATTTTACTCCACCAAAGATGCTTCTTAAAGTTGTTCTTTCGAAAATGGAGATGGTTTCTTTGTACTTCTCAGTCAATGTCCACGTTTCAGATGAGTAAGTGAGAATAGACCGAATCAAGCATTAGTATATCAAAATTTTTGTTTTTCAACTGACGAAAGTAGATTTTAGGTACTTTTTTAAGCCAAAAAAGCATCGGTTAGCAGCTGTAACCCTGCTGCGGATCTCAGGTGCGATGTCGTTGGATGCATTCAATTCAGATCCCAAATATTTAAAGTTGCGAACAGTTTCAAACTTGTAGTTTCCTGCTTTTAGATAGGGAGTGCTATATTTTTCGGTGGTCATGTGTTTTGTTTTGTCTTGGTAAATTAAATCCACGCACGTGTCAAAAGTCGAACCTAAACTGAAAGTCTCCTGATTCTAAGAGTTAAGACGGTACCTCGGTCAACAAAAGCCTTAATTTGTAATAAATGTCGAGGGATTCATCTACGAGACAAAATCAGAAACCAGCGTACTGTTAAAGTTTTAGTATTTAGTTACCTACTAGAAGTACTGTATTTTTTCAAGTAGAAGCTTCCGAGTTAAATCGCAACTACTGTGGTACACTGATGATTGAGTTTCTGTTTCAAAGATAATGTAGTATTTCTATTTTCTTTTTGAGGTGGTTGTATGGTAATTTTTAGAGATTTTCTATCTTGCAGCCACTGCCTACTATCATCTACGAGAGATCTTCTCAGAAGGCTATAAGGCTCCCAGGAGGCTGATGCTTCCGTGCCATTTATTCATGGACTGAATCAGATACAACTAATAGATTCTATGTTTCTATCTAAGTAGAAAAATATGTTAAAATTATTAAAATATTATAGAATTTTTAGAAATTTTCAACATACAGGCTGATTTTTTTAAAGTGACAGTGTTTGGAACGTCCTGTAACGCGATCTAATAGCCGAAATGACACCAAACTTGGTATTTAGACTAATCAAAATATGGGGGAAATAATCCGTAAAGAAAAAGATTTAGTTCCAAAAGTCACCGCTTGGTTATTCTATGGCGCTGCTGTCGCTTACAATAACGAGAATTAGCATAAGACACGGGTATCAAAGCAAACTTTTGTATGCTTTGATACCCGTGTTTTTGCAAATGTTGTGCGATGACAGTGACAGTAATAGTGGCTATAAAAGCAAGTAGTAGACAGCTCCGACAAATAATCTCAGCTGAAGTAAACGAGCTCCAGTGGCCATGCCTCTCACGTTACCGGAACGTGTGCTTATGTTGGTGGAGCATCAAATTTGTCTATTCTAAAGGATAAAATAACAAAGACAGTGCAGAATATTCCTCGTGATACGTTACGTTCGGCTGTGGAGAACGTTGTGCACAGAATGCACGGTGTTATTTCTGAGAACGGTGCTGACATGGAATGTGGTCTAATTCCTCACCGGGGAAGTTAATATAGTAAATAAACATTAATAATTTAATTGTACGATTGTATGTGTCAGGATTTCTCTTTTCTCACATTTTATACATTGTAAAGTGCCACAAAATGCCCTTGCGGCGATTTTGGGGACTAAATTTTTTTTACGGAATCTTTTTTCCCGGGTTTTGATTAGTCTAAATACCAAGTTTGGTGCCATTTCGGTTATTAGATCGCACTACAGGACGCTCCAAACACTGTCACTTTAAAAAAGATCACCCTGTACTGCTTTATTGTAAATGTAACAATAGTGCTTGCAGACGACCTCACATTTGATATGCTCATGGTGAAAAGTAGTCATTTGCCTTGAGAGAATGACAGTATATTTGTATGGAATTCTCAAAGACGTTAAAATTTCATAAAGATTGCTTCAAACTCACCATAAATTTTTCTTATTATACAATCATCTAAGGTAAGGCAGCTATTTGTCTTGCAGAGGTTTACACACACACACAAATTCTAATTATCCGTCATTAATGCAGAGATACTTTAAAATATTATCGAACATTTTTGCTTCATAAAATGGAAGATATAAATATTGCCTGATCATTTGTCGAGAAGACAATGTAGAACGTATCCATGCTTTTGTTCAAGAAAAAATTGTGATTGCTGTGGCTTTTTTTCTTCATAATGAAAATGTTTATTCACTCAGAAATGCTTCAGGAAAATTAAACTATTAGGTGAAACTAATGAAAAAATTTAATTAAGCGAAAGTAGGAAAAAACAGTCAAATCCTTTTAGGTTTGATTTAATTTTGTTTCCTTGCACAATATAATTATATCTATCATCAATAAGTGGGATCAAGTAAGTACCTCAAATTATAATATCTTTAATAACTGCTTTTTTTTCTCAGAAGATTTTTCTAATTATTTTCCGAGGCAATGGCTTCACTTAAGATTCGATTAAGTCTCTTATCGCCGCCCAACTTGTCTAGTGGTCAGCGTGCCTGACTGCGGACAAGGAGGTCCTGGGTTCGAATCCCGGTTCGGGCATGGATGTTCTCTCTCTCTCTATCTATCCTGTCGTTGTCATTTCCTTGTATGAATGAGGTGTGAATGGTTGCCTACCCTATAAACGGGTCCCTATGGCATGTGTGTACTGAGGAAGTCGGACTCCACACCAAAATAGAGTCCAGTTGGAAAAGTGGAACAGCGCACCCCATATTGCCAGCCTGGCTGGCACACGACAACAACATTTATAGAAAAATAATTTAAGAAATATTATTATAGACTTGCCGTAACCTTTAGAATATTTTTTTAAAAATAATACGAAAAATATTATGAAGTTGTTGCAAAGTGATTTGGGAAACATTATTTGTTACAGAGTATGGGAAAAACGTCGTTTAATTGTTGCAAAATTATTTGAAAAATGTTGCATAGTAATTGCAAAATAATTTGGGAAATCTTATACAGTTTTTGTGAAGTAATTTTTAAAATATCTCTTATCATTGCATAAATAACAATACAAACGACATGGAATCAGTCCTTCATAGTTTGCTGAAATAATGTATGTTTATTTCAAAATTTATTTATATTACGTTGTTTCATCTTTTCTTTAACACAAATTATAGAATTTAGTCAAAAAATAGGAATATGAATGGTAAGAAAATATTATTAAATCTACATAATATCTTCATATTCTTGATATACATTTTATATTTTTAAATTTCTTATTGAAATGTGTATTCAACATTTTAAAACTCGTAATAGATTTTCTATTATTTTTATAAATTATTTTTAATGGATGGAGAAAAAAAATTTAACTATATTTTTAAATATTTGCTAAATTTTTTTACTGCAACTAAAAATGCTCAATATCTGATACTCTTTTTTAGGGGATACAAATGATAAAAAAAATTCAATGAGAGAGAGAATCTATTTGGATTTTTTTAATAAAAATATATTTTTCTAATCAGAATCTGTATATTATTATGCAATATTATATTGCATAAAATTTCAAATAATTTCGTTGTTCCATAACATCAGTTTTATTTAAATTCTTCCGAATTAAAATTTCTATCTTTTATTATATTTATGTTTATTGCTTTTATAGGTAATAAACTCTATTACTTTGAAACAATGCGTATTCCATTTTTATTTTAATTACTAATAAAAATTTAAACAATTTATTTTATCAGAGGTTAGGTATGTACCTGAAATCACAAACTTACCAGTAATACAGATGAAATTAAAAATTGCCTTGATTGATGTACAACTTTAATATTCAATTAACGATTTCGACGTATACATCGATTTCGACAATTAACGATTTCGACGTATAATATAGCAAGTACATCGATAATCAGAATGTATGCATATATCAATAACATTTAATTGTTGAATCAATAATATTTAATTATTAAATAATATCAATAATTAAATAAAATATTTTTCCTTCTTGTGATACAAAGAACTTTTACTACACTAAACTCTGTTGTATATTGTGAAATAAATATTTTTCTGAGTAGTTAAATTTTATGCCAATATCTTAAGATCAATTGATTTTCTTCCTTTCATCGGCAAAACACCCATAATTTTTCATTATGAAGTTGTGAATATGCAATTACATTTGCTGACGACTGACTGTTATTGATCCTCAATGCCTTTGTTCATGATGAAGTTTAAATTAGCTGGCACAATTTATGTCTTCCTATAAAGTACAAGCAATTCATTATGAAAGCAATCTCATTGATTGATTCGCAGCTTGAAAAAGCATTTCCAACTTCATATTAAAATTTTTCTCTAGCAATTTTTTAAGAGATTTCAAAATTGTTATTACAGTATGATATGCAATAGTTAATAAGGAACATATCAACAAAAAACCATTCTCTTCTCTTACATTAATATATAAATGAGATTGAGAAACTGTGGGTGGGATTCTTTTGAAGCAAAATACTTTTAATATAAAGTATAATCACACCGAAGCATTTTCAGCAAAGAGTTCTGTGACAAGGGATCGAACAGTACTTCTGAAAGTTAGAGCATCACTTTTGTAAAACATTTCTAAATGTAGTAAAGATTTGAGTAAGTGAATTGAAAACTGAATAGACTTTCAAATCTTTGTGAAATATTCCCAAAATTCTCTAGATGCTATTAATCAGGGGACGGGACTGGTCAATCTGTGTGCTGAATTGTTTTTTGGTTCAATATAATCCTACAGTATGTGATACAATCCCAAAGCGTCTAAACTTTGCTGTACTATATTAGTATTTTTCTTCTTCTTCTTTCCAATCCCCTTTGTTTAGCAGGGCTAAACTAGGTCCATAACGTCGTGAACTACCAAAAAGTCTATGACTAGCAAAGGTGATTCGAAGATGTCCTCTTTATTAAGTCCCAGGCAAAAGATAATATGTTCCGGAGACGCACTCGCTGAGTTGCATTTGGGGCAAGGCACGTAGCATTTACGGCCTTCGCAGAATGAAATGGAACGAAGATGTCCACTTCGGAATCGGGTGATGGTAGTCTGGCTCCGCCTGTCGCATTTGAGAGTGAGGGAGCCTACCGTTGAGCAGCTTCGGTACCAATGGTGCAAGGGTGGAAGTGACCAAATGGCTTGGTTGACCTTCTTGTCACGGGCGTAGAGTTCAAGGAAGGTAAGTGGACCTGATCCTCACTAGTACCGGCCTTTGCAAGAAAGTCAGCAGCTTCGTTGCCTTGCAGGTTAACGTGGGATGGAATCCACTGAAGAAAAATAAGCCGATCCTGCGATAGTGTCTTCAGCTTTTGGAATATAGAAACTCCTATAAAGTCACGAACGTTAGACCAGCTAGCAAGATGTTGGATGGAACTCCTGCTGTCCGATAGGATCCAGATGTTTCTTTCTTTGACGAATGGTTCAATGGCTTCGAGGGCCGCATCGATAGCAATTAACTCACTGCGGAAAACGGAGCAGAAATCTGGGTTTCTTCTTTGTATCTTAAACTATAGTAGTAGATTACGCTGTCAAATTCTCTTTAAATATCGATGACGTTATCTCAATAGAAGAGAGCATTCAGCATCACATTTAAAATTATCAATGCCTGTGGAACAACCTATGAAATATTACACCCAATCACAAGTATTGCCTTCTCGATAAGAATCTCTTTTACTGATACTTGATGGTCACAGATTATTTTATAGTGATGTTTGATATTCATCAAGCTTTTTTTATATCAATTGAAGCCTGTTGCTGTTTTGAAGACTAAAGTTAGACTAGTTCATAATAAGACTAGTACTAAATTTATGAGCCATTTATTGGAATATTGACGATGTCCACTTCGTACCCTCACTTCAATGATGTTGCATTTTAAAAGTCACATTTGGAAGTTGATACAGCATGGTTGATGTTGAGATCATTCTTAAGCAACCTGAGGCAAAGGAGAACCTGCGTTGAACTGTAAGTAAATAATAATCAACGTCACTCGCCTTAGCCTACAAAAGAAGTTTGCAATTCTTTTGTAGGCTTTCTAGATATCAAACTGGTAATCCGAATTTGTTGCTAGAGTCAGTGAACCACGAAAGGACATATCTTAAGCCATTGGAATATCTTCCCTACTTGGACCCAACTGTTATCATTCATGCAAGTTGCACTTATCTCTTACACACCCTAGTCAATGAATCACAAACCCAAGATCAATATTTTACTAAACCACTTTCTGCAGGGATAGCAGCTCTTATTCATTTGGGCATCAAGTTTACCTGCTTTAAAAGCATTTTTATCAAGTAAATACTATACATTGTCTAAATAGTTTTTTTTAATCTTGTAAAAAGAAGAAAAGTGGGTAATCGAATCTTTTCCCCTGAATCCTATACATTTTCTGCGGGATACGATCCGGGATTTGTGGTGGCCAATGAAGCTGTTGAAAGTCCGACTGATATTCAACGAATCAATTTTGAACACTTCTCACATGATATGTAGCTAATTTATTATCCATGAAGTCTTTCGTCATCAGAGCAAAAAAAGTCATCATTTTTGAGTGCACTTCTTCCAGTATATCTAGGTAACTCATAGCTTTTGTTTTCCCTCGAAAAATACCGGGTTATATTTTCTCTGCTAGCAGAATATACCCTATATCATAATAATTTTAAGAAAAGTAAAATAAATTCATGTTACCGTAAAGACTATAAGCATTTTTTAAATAATAAATCATGGATAATCTTTTCCGTTTTACTTTATCCATTGTTAAAAGTACTCTTACACATTATTTATGCTACAATTTAACGATATTATAAATAAATTTGCATACTTTATAACCATCAAGAATTTAAATAAAAATGTCAAAAGTTTCTAATTTATTGGCTAATGTGTATTCTATTTATTGACTATCTTATTGTACCAATTTATTGGCTAGTGTTTCTATTTTATTGGCTAATTTCTAATTCATTGACTAGTATTTTGAAGTAACTATTGATAATTTGTTGACTCAATTTATTTATTACATCGAAATTTGTGATTTTATTCTGAAAAATGTATTTTTTATCTGCTCATACGAAACGTTCTCATTGTCATAACAATAATTTGTATATTACGATTATTTATTCTCTGCATTCCTTTCAAAACAAAAATTCGACATGGATCGATTAACTTTTTAATGTGCTCTTATTGTTGTAGATTTTTGAATGTTTCGAAACCAGTTTATACAGACCACTTGAAGTATAAATAAATTTGAAAAATGTCTCCAAAGTTCAAGCATACCAAAAAGAAATAATTTAAAGGGCAACAGAAATTTTTCAATAAAATTAATGTCTTGCATATAAATATTTTTGTGCTCTTTATTATAAAGCATTAGCAATTAAAGTATTAATGATTGTAAATATGTTAATTGTAAAGGGATGTAAAAACGGCTATCTTATAACAATCCGAGACACAAATAATTTAACAAAGAAAATATGAAACACACACAACTATGCGAACTGCTGGAGCCTGCAGTAAATGTAACTTTTTTTCAATAAATGTATGAATGTTATACGCAATAACAGCATCCATTTACTGGCAACAATTTTCGTTTCGTGGAATTGCTCCATTATTACGCAAGGTACCATAATGTAAAAATTAGCCAGATATCATATTTGTCACAAGTCTGGAAAATTTTTGAACATTCAGCATATTGCTTTGACATAGCTTCCTCCGACTATTATATGTTTGTGTGTTTATTATATTTTTAATAATAACCTAGGGCCGTGGTAGCCTAGTGGTTAAAATATCGGCCTTCCATCCGGAAGGGTGGGGTTCGATTCCCAATGCCACCAAACACCCCCGTGTACATGCGATATACGTGCTCGTTAAATCTGTGAAATCGAAAGTCCTGTGGTCGGCCGTTGTGCAGTTACTATGGGGGCAATGATCTGGAAAAATTTCCTCCCCCTTCAGATCAATGCCAAAATCGAGGGAGTAGATCCGCTGGTGCTGCCATCTATTAGAGGATTTCAAGAGCTAAAGTCGTACTTTCACCTTCATGATGCTCTGATTAAACGAAAGACGCTCCCAAATTGACTTAAATTCGCATAGTCAAGGCATAGAGAGCTTGGCTTGTCCAAGTGTCATTAGTAACAACAACACAACAATTAATATAATAGCCTATATTTTTATCTTAACAGTTTTACGCGTAAATCACGAAAAACTATTATTATTTGTAGATAGATATGAATTTCAATATTAACACGTGTACCTTCATTAATTTTGAAAATGAAGCGATTGATATATATAATTGTCTTTAAAAAGCGAAATAAAACTGTTTTAAAATTTTCCCAGCCTACATATATGTCAAAAGTAATATAGTAGATGGTATTTTTTATAAAGCTCAAGACCCATAAATTTTATAAAAAATGGTTTTCAATTCTTTATATAATAAACATCATTTTACATACGATATTTTCGAAAATAATTACAAATTTACACACAAAAGTTTTAAACTTAAAATCTTATGAAATATATATATATATATATATATATATATATATATATATATATATATATATATATATATATATATATATATATATATATATATATATATATGTATATTCGAGAGAAAGTCACAGGAAATATCATTTCGGTAAATGTGTGGGCAGTCGATCTACTTTAGAAACTCGAGATATATACTTCAAAAAGAATAGCTTTCTTTCTATTTCATAACCATTGGTAAAGAAGATATGAATCTTTCTTGGTGTGTTCCTTTCCTAAAATATCTTGGTATATTTTTCTACAAAAAAAGAAAACTAAAACATCTGTCACCACTAAACTATAAAGCAAAAAGTTTTCCTCAAAAATACCAAGTTTCTAATTTGATGTAGCTTCAGAGTTTAAGGAAATAACTTCTTTTCAACCTTCTTTACCCTGTGTGGCTGGAAATTTTATTAATAATATTAAATTTTTTACTTCTTTTGAGTTGACAACATCTTGAATTTATAAATACAATAGTTTCTGAATTTTTTTCTTCTGTTTTCTGAGAATTCCTTTTCTCTTCCTTGCGGAATTTTTAAATGAAAAACTAAAAATATATTTCCGATGTAACTAGTAACTAAAAGAGAATTTAATTATGTTATATCAACTTTCTAACCAAAATGTAATTAAATTCCAAAACATTCTCCCAATCTTCTTTTTTAATCATTTTATTATTGCATTTTGCTGACCGACGGCTGAGAGGTTAGCGTTCCTGAGTACTGAGCTGTGGGTCCCGGGTTCGAATCCCGGTTTGGGTATGGATGTTTCTTTCCTTCTCTGTTCTCTTTGTATTTTTCTGTCCTTTCTTCTGTGATGATGTATGAATGTGGCCCACCCTATAAACGGGTTTTTGTGGTGGATGGCGCGGGTAACGCTACTCGCCTCCGTGACTTGGTTCACAGGTGCCCGCTGGGTAACGACAAATAAGTTGCAGTTTCTGGCCTTGTTGTGACATAGAATTCGTCACCCAAGTGTGCCCACCGTTGGAAAAAAAATTATTGCATTTTTCTTTAGTTGCTTAGTGTGTCTCATTACCGTATTATAACTCGATAGCAGGTGTTTTTACAAACAAGGTATCATGAAATTGTCCGAGATGTAACAATAAATACTGAGAATGCCCAAATTCTCCCGGAGATAATTTCCCATGTCGCATCATGAGGAACAAAAAACTTAGATACAGAAATTTAACGAATTCTTCTGTCTACTACTGTAGTGATAGTCTCTCCAGACTTCTACAGGAGTACAATGATATTGCTCACAGAATTTAGATTCATCAATGAAAAATTAAGATATTAGTATTTATATGACTTAAGTTCCTTCAGCTGTAAATATCTTTACTATACAATATCAATTAGAGTATAGCTTCCCAAAGTGGTCCATGTGGACCCCCAGGGGTCCATAGGAGATCACACGGGGGTCCACGTAGACGTGAAAAGAAAACAGGGGTTCACAAAATGTAAGTGGGGGTCCACGAAATATTTTCTGGTCATCACAGATAACGATAAGGTGTAGGAATGTAATGTCCTGCAGGTGATAACGTCTTAGGTGTTCGAAAGACAACGCCATTGGTGATGGGTTTATGTTCGTCTGTGAGCCAACCAAACGAGGACGTGTCTTCCTGTAGCCCAACTGTTCACGCACAATACTGTGCCCACTTGCAGTTGAGATATTAACCTTTTCTGCAGTTGCACTCAGACTAATGCGACGATCATCTTGAATCAAAGCCTCGTCATTTCAAGCATTGTCATCTCCAGTGGGCGTGCTTAATTGCCCTGATCTTTCTTCATTTCGCAAATCTGTTCTGCCATTGAAAATTCCCTGCACCAAAACCACACCAGTTTTCGTGACATAATACGTTTACCATCTACTTCCACCAGTTGTCAGTGAATTTCCTCAGGTAGTTTTTCTCTTTAAACGCAGAAACCTTATTACATATCTTATTTCAATTGCGGGCCATGTTTCTGTTAACGCAGCTATCTTCTAACTGAGATTTTGTCTTGTTACTGGATAACCAGCTTTATTTAACTCATAGGTTCCCAAAGTGGTCCAGGTGGACCCCCAGGATATGTGATAAGATGGGGGTTCGCGCAGATGTGAAAAGAAACCAGAGTATCACAAGCTGTAAATGGGGGTCCACGAAATATTTTTTGGTTTTCATAATAAAGAACAAAAACTTTGACTTGGATTTACCTATCAACGTAGACAGGCAGCATCATTCACAAGGTAGGTACTCAAAAATATTCGAAACTCAGTTCAAACACAGAATTGAATAGAACAATAGATAATAGTACAAGTGTATTATTTTAAATAGTACACAAAAGAAAATGTGCTATTTTTCATTCGTCTTAACACCGCCAATTTAGGGTGATATTTTTTTTAGGAGTTTTGGGAATACAGTAGAAATGTAGCAGCAGGAGGCCTACCGAAAGTAGTAAAACTTTGAAAGTGGTCCACGAGAAAAAAAAAGTTTCGGAACCCATGAATTAGAGGATAGTTACCCTGCTTGGTTATTACCTCGTTTTAATTATCAGAAGGAAGGGAGTTCGAATTTTGGCATATTCAAAGATTTATTTTATTCACTAAAGGCGATTGGGGCACGTTAAATAGGTCGTTGTCACCATGTCCTCCAAGTGAAAAGATACCTCTGGGGTTGCAGGCCAAGAATTTGGGAGTCTCCTAGCTTCTTAATTACAAAGACTCCCATCCGATTGCTTCCACCTAACAAGTTGAGCCCAGCTTTGGTATAGGTACAGGGAAGTATCAATAACAGTATCAATTTGTGCCCGTATTGGTCTGGTTGGTTATTCTTATTATCGCAAGGAAGTGAGTTCGGATCCCATCTTAACGGGTTCCGTATGTTCTCTAAAGGCGGCTGAGGTACATTGAAAGGTCGTGCTCGTAATGTCCTCCCTTCAGTCAAGGTGAAATATTTAGTATATTCTTTTTCTTCTTCTTCTTAGAATTGGGTTTGTATGTGATTGGGCACCTCTGTTTTTATCAGCATTTTGTACTATTAACTCCAAACCTAATGTTTCCTAGTTCCAGTTGCTCGGGTCACCCACTTTCCACATAAAGTCCGATATATAACCCTTTAATGGAGTCTAGGTGTAACTCTCTAGTATGGATGATGCCTGGAGAAGGTAATCTAGGGAGGGCAAGAGCCTCGCATTCGTAAATGATATGTTTGGCCGTTTCCTCTTGCGTATGACATTTCCTGCAGATTGGGTCTTGCTGAAACAGTCCCATTTTATGGAGGTGTTTTCTGAAATAGTAGTGCCCAGTTATAAATCCTACGATTAAACGCATCTCCTGCTTGGAACATCTTAGAATTTCAGAGAAATCCTCGCTGATGATCCACAGATCATACTTTCAGCGTGGGTTTGACCAGGAGAGTTGAGCCAAGCTTTATACATCTTCCATTTTTCCCATCTAAGAACATTGGTTTTTGAGGTCTTCAAATTGATCCCACAAAAAGGTTCTGTACCGATGGGAGCAAAAGACGATCCTTGTTCGATATCCTTCTTTACTCTAAATTACGTGAATTTCCACACAGCAGCTTTAGCTAACTTGTAAAGTTCGAGTCTGTGCTATATATATAGAAATATGCCATTGCACATACAGCGTCAATTAAAAAAGCTATCATTGCCTTTAACTTCAGATAAATTTAAATTCTTATTGTAGATACTATATGAATATTTTCCCCTTTTGCTGAAGACATTCAGTGCTCAAGGGTGACACAAGTAATTATGTCCAATGCCTTGCTTATCCAAAATTAATGTGCCGGCTCTAAAAATTACACTCATATAGATCATGTGCTCATGGGATAAAACTAATATATTTTTTTCTTATCCATCAATCCATTTATCACAGATTCATTAATTCTCTTTTCAATATTCGTGATTCCATGTCACCCATCACGCAATGTGGCTGAGTTGAATGGCAGAAAGGAATATATTTTGAGAGACATTTATCCGAAACACGCAGGAAAATGTCGAAAATATTCTTATTCGGGGAAGCAACTAACTCTATAGTTTCGATGCATTTTTATTTCTTGTTCGTGGTGCTTTTATATCATGTAATTTTTGCAATTAATTTGCATAGGTCTGAGAAGGAAAATTATTTGTCTCCCTCTTCATAGACTAAGTTTGATACAAATCTGAAATCTATTAGGAGATTTCAGGAGCAAATATAAGAGTGCATCATAGAGAATAAAATAGTAAGTTATTTTTTAAGAAATATCTGCACCCAAAAGCTCAACAGTCAGACTTTAATACGATAAGTATAGTTTAAAAAAATCAGCGAATAATGATTCACTATTTTAAAGTATTTTTTATTTAACTGGTTTTGATATTCTTTATAATATTTCTAAAAGCAATTTAAAATAATATACAAGGTGTCCCAAAATAACCGCATAAACTCTGCACAATTCCTCGTTAGGGAGTACATAAAAACTGCCCAAAGAAGCGTTCCTATACGATCCATAGTTTACGAGGAAAATACGAAAAACAAATAATGACGTCACTTCCGGTGCAAGAAAAAACACTTTATAACACTTTATTAACTGTAAATATAACAGCAATATTGAATTCAGTTATTACGAAATACATACAGTTATACAGAAATGGATAGAGAAACGTTAGTAAAAATAATGAATTTCCTCGTAAAACTGTCAATGAAAAGTTGAAAATAAAAATCTATTTAAAACAGAAGGGTTAAATAATTAAAACAGTAATACACAAAACCATTTTTCATTCCATAACGAATTTTTGTTTCATTTCTTGTCATTTTACCCTTACAAGCAAACCTATATAATTAAAACTATATTGAATAATAGTAATAGCAATTTTGCTAAGCAGAAATCATCAATATTAATTTATTGACCTTCCATTTTGCAATATTTTTTGGATAACGAGACTTGTTGAAAAGGAACATTTTGAAAATCGAATAGAGACCATTCAATCCAAACAATTCTCCTTTCAAACGGGAAAAGACAAATGAAAATAAATGTGTTTAATCAATAACTAATTCCTTTTCACTTCGCCGTTTTCTGTCATTTAAGCATTTGAAATAAATAATCATCTTTCATTAATTCAAACGGCAGCTGACTTCCATGGAAAATGACAAAAGGGAATATTTGAGAAAAAGAAAATCTGACCTGAGAAAGGAAACATCTGCTGCAGACAAAAATCTCCCGTTTTTGCCTTTTCTCTTCAGCAGCTATTGTCCCCTGAAATGCATTTGGAAAATATTTATAATAGAAAGCATTTAAGCATCAAGAAGAGATGTGAATGGCTAATTCACAAACTGAACTCTATTCCCCCTTTCAAAAATCTTCTTTATTGTATGAAAGAATCTGAATCAAAAGAGTTATCTTTGAATTTTAAGAAATATTTCGGTCAATGGAATTATTGCTTGTAGACTAACAATATTTCTCTCCACACGCTTTGGTAAGCTGCTGAAATCATCCTTTTTAAGTAAGTTTTGAAATCCTCATATACTGGAAAATTTAAATAATTAGTAAAATTTATATACTTAAAACAGTTCTAATTATTTTAAGATAGATTTTTCTTTGTGCTTTAATTTAAAATACAGTAAACATGTAAATAATTATTGTTATTATTATTGTTGTTTAAAGTATTAACATGCTTAGTTACATTATTAAGGTATCCGCTTAGATAAATTAAGGTTTTTAAATGAATTATGATGCAGAAATATAAAATTTACCCAAAACTTTAATTATGTATAACACTCTTTTTGTGAAGTTGATTATTTTCTGGCAAATTTTAATGAAATTTTAAGAAAAGGCTAAAACTATACAAAATCTTAACTTAATTTAAGCATAAGATTTATGTCATAATGTTTTTTTGAATTGAAACAAAATGTAAGAAAATTATTAGCGATAAAGAAAATATGGTTAAAAATATACACAAATATAGAAACCTTACTGACTATTCCCTTTAAAAATAGCTATAATGGGAAAGTTCTTCAATATTTATTCAAAATTATCCTTCATTTCATAGATAATAACACTTAAAACATATAGACTAAGTACCATGCAAATATCTTCATTATTACTCGAGATATAGACATAGACATACGCAATGAAACACCTGGTCTGTACTTTAGGTTATCAGGTATAGCTCCATCACGTATTTACATTTGGTGTGACAGAATTGTCACAAAATTTGATAACAAAATTGAATTTATATAGGTCTCAAATATTTGAAATTGATAATTTGACAGAAGTATAACATCAACAACAAAACATTTACAAAATTTTCACTCTGGGAGAGGACATGAGGTAAATACTGCAATAAAATTATGAAAATTATCCTAACACTCCAAGTAACCTTGGTAAAAAATACAAATTAATTCTCTTGATGATGGTCATAGCAGACGATATAAGTAGTTTATAACACAAATATGCAAGCAATATCATTACGTTTCAGCAGAAGAGTATAAAAAAGAGCAAATAACTGGGACAGACAGATTTTCAATAAGTACTAGTAACTCCCTCATGCTGTAACTGTGTCCTTTAATGCAACATCGCAATACCAAAAGACTGCATTGTCTACACGCAGATAGTTAAGATTACATATGCATGAATGGTATCCTGCTGAACATTTAACATTTGCTATAGGTGATAAACTGTAGAATATTTAAAGTATTACAGATTGAAATCTGCTGATTCAGTTAAAATTTTGCAGCAGCTCAGTCTGTGCACTACAGTTACTACGATTAAGAAAATTATTGAACAAAAATACAATTACTTACTCGAGATATAGTGTTACAATGAGGGGTTTTGAAGATTTTGGGAAAAACAAAGTTTTGAGAAAATTCCCTTTAAAGTGAAGGTTTCGCTTTTGATGGCGATGGTGATGTCATTTTCTATAGGAAAGTAAAAGCTGAATAACGACCTCACACTTATGGCTACCAATCAGCACATTATAGAAAAATTTAAAAAATAGTAAAAAAAATGTAATATACTACTTCCGGAGTGAAAATGCAATTTCCTGTTTCGTTTTTCAAAAGACGTAACATATTTTGAAATTACTGTAACTTAGTTTCTATTTGACGTACAGTAAAACGAAAAATTGTTTTGGAAACTGGAGATCTCCAAGTAAAAAATTCAAAAATAAAAATATTTGACACATGTAGTCAAAAATCAAGTTTTCAAATTTGGCGGATGTTTAAGAAGCACTATGCAAATGAAATATTCATGTGTGCGAATTATAGCATAATAGATTCTCAGCGATTAGTCATTTCAATTTCTTGATCTCAAAAAGAGATCAAATGATCTCTTTCTGAGAATATCTGAGAGAAAAAAAACTGAGAGATCAGAAAATTGAAATAACTTTATCAGGGAGCTTGTGAATGCTCACGAACAGGTGTCTCCAAAGCCATTCACTATCACTGATTTAAATGTTGATTTGATGCGTCACGTTTGTTTGTCGCAAGTTTCTATTTTTACTGCCAACAAACATACTCAAACCTTGACAAGTTTAGTTTGACTTTCTGAAGTGTGTTTCTATTTGTAACGCACAACAAAAAGAGCGCATATAGAATAACTATAATGTTCCTATTCGTAATTTTACCGTATTTATCATTTGAAATATGTATCCATTTTTGAGGAGATTAAGAAATAAACGTGTACCTGAAATAAATGTATAATTGAAAACGAGTCTTTCATTTTGTTTTCTGTTAACAGATACCAAAATTTTAATCTCTTATTTAAAACTAATAGGCTAAACACACAAGATTTCGCAAAAGCTGTAGCTTTCAACAGAAAAAGATTTATTAAAAATTGGGAATTGCAAAATAAAATTTACTATTTGCTTAGTTTTGTAAAATAAAAAAGGCTGTTTTCACCTCGAAAAGAGATCTCACATGTAAATTAATTAAAAACAAACGCTTGAAAATTCCTTTTATTTTCTAAATTATTAAATATTTAAGTCGGAAAACCTTTTGTCCACGTTCCAGTTCTTTTCAATTGGGAGCATAAAGAAAAAAATTTGATGCAGGATGTGAAAAGAGTAATTTTTCAAAAATTAAAAATATGATAATCGTTATTTTTTTTAAGAAAGATTTACCTGTGGGAATATATAGAAAAAAGGGTGAAGATCCAATATTTACACATTTCTTTTCAAGTGGTTACACACAAAAAATGATTTTAAACGAAAAGAACAGCATGCCTCTGTTCTTGAAGCGAGCAGAGTTCCGAACAAAATGCACACCATATAAAGTATTTTATAGCGAGTCCAATCAGCCTTATTGTTTAAACTAATTAAAAATGCTGTAAGAAAAATTTTGAAGTGAATTATAGCCACTGATATATATTAGCCCCATTCACCAACACCTATAAAAATATTTTCATTTCATTTAATGCATCACTTCTTAATTTAACATAAAACAAAAATTTAATGGGCCTGCAGAATAAGAACTCTATTTATATACACTACTGGCCTTTAAAATTGCTACACCAGGAAAGCGGCACACCACACACGTGAAATTTGCATGACAGGTAGAACTTGCTGTGATATGCAAATGATTAGATTTTCAGCGCATTCATACAAAGCAGGCGACAGTAGCGACATCTACAATGTGTATACAACCAGAGATTTGACAGCAGTTTTCTCATACTCAATTCCCGTTTCAACGTTGTTTTCGGCAAAGAAAGTTGTTGTAATGCCTCGTGTAAGAAGAAGAAATGCCTATTAGCACGTGTCTGACTTTGATTGAGGAAGGATTATAGCCTACCGGGATTGCGGTTTATCGTACCGCAATATTGCTGGTCGCGTCGGTCGAGACCTCATGACTGTTAGCAGAATATGGAATCGATGGGTTCAGGACAATCATACGGAACGTCATGCAGGATCTCAGCGACCCCCATCACTAACAGCAGAGAAGACAGACTCTTATCCGCATGGTCACAAGGGAATCGTACAGCCACGTCACGAATCCTGAGTCGAGAAATGGAGTCATTTGCAAGGCAACAAGTTTCCGCTAGAACAGTTCGACGACGTTTGCTGCAGCATGGATTGTCTGCACGGCGACCATGGCTTCGGCTACCATTAACGCTGCGTCACAGACAGGAGCACCTTCAATGGTGTGATCAGCGACGAACCTGGACGCGGGAATGGCATCACGTCATCTTTACAGATGAATCTCAGTTCTGTATACAGGACCATGATGGCCGCATCCGTGTTTGGAGGCATCGTGGAGAACGCACATTGCCAGCTTGCATTGGACATCGCTATACTGGCCCATCTGCTGGAGTGATGGTATGGGGTGCCATTGGATGCACGTCTCGATCACCTCTTGTTCGCATTACCGGCACTTTGAATAGCAACCGTTACATTTCCGATGTGTTAAGGCCCGTGGCTCTGCCCTATCTTCGAGGCCTCCCTAATGCTTTGTTTCTACAGGATAATGCACGACCGCATGTTGCCCGTACTGTTCTGAACTTCCTTGATACAGAACAAGTTCGACTATTAACCTGGCCAGCACGTTCTCCTGATCTGTCACCCATTAAGAACGTGAGGTCAATGGTTGCCAAGCCATTGACACGCCATCACTCACCATCCACTACTGTCGATGAACTGTGGCATAGTGTTGAAGCTGCATGGACTGAGATCCCCGTACATGCCATACGATTTCTGTTTGACTCCATGCCTAGGCGGATAAGTGCTGTTATTGCAGCCAGAGGTGGCTGCTACTGATTTCTCAAGATCTATACATCCTGATTTCCTGTAAATCTAATCACTTGTTATTTCCCCTATAATGTATGTGTCCAATAAATATCGTTCTGTTATTTGCATTCCTTCTTGGTGTAGCAATTTTAATGGCCAGTAGTGTAGATAAATGATTTCCATTTTCTCTTCTCAAGCCGGTATTGCTGATTTTAAAATGAAAATGAATATTATCCGTCACCGTTATCTTAGTTGATGCCCATAAAGACCGAAAGTTCGTTATAATTTACAAGATCTCTCTCATATAAAATCGCAAAGTAAACAGGACTCAAGGTTTCTTCCACCAGTGATTAAGCAAAATCAAAAATATTTCAAAAGAAAACGTGCTGTCTGGATCTTGTCATACAAAATAAAAGAGCTTGATATACCTAAAAAATAAATAAATAAATTCACAGTTGATAACAATTTATGTGATAAATCTTCGAAACATGTCTCATTTTTGAACCGTAAGCAAATTCAATGAGTAACTAAAGATGATAATGATATGAATAATTTCGGAAAGGTGAAAAGAGAAAATTTACGTATATTATTAAATAATTTTGTAAGTACACAGAACAACTGAAGCAAAATACGTGCCATTTTTAAGTAAAAAATTGCAAATATTTGAGAGAAACTTAAATGATAAATAGACAAAATGATTTAGTAAATAAAGAAAATAAATGGGAACAATAGCTTCAAATTGGTAAAACGGGAAAAAAAACATGTAAAAGAAAACAAATAAATGAAATTTTATTGAATGTGTAGTTTTTGGTATTTTAATATTCAGTCATATTTTCAGTTAATTTCTAATAGGTAATACCGTATTAAAATTTATTCGAAAATCCAGGTCGTTTTAATATTCTAAGCCAAATAATTCAAGATTCATACCATAAATAAACTTGGTACTTACGTATTATCGCAACCATATTGGCGGCATTGTATAAGACCGGGCCAATTCTAAAAACGAAATACGCTGACGGGACATGGAGCGTGAAGTTGAAAAGTACCATGTGATAGAAACAGCATGAAAAAAAATAATAAATAATATATGAAGAAAGATAATGAATAATTTTTTTATTTATATAACTCTTATACCTTTATTTAACGATATATCAATTACGTTTTGGTGGAAAATATTGCAAATTGGTTTTCAGAATAGAATCAAAACAATTTTTTTTATCCTTTTCTTGGTTTTGGCGCCATATGAATTCTACCAAGTAACACTCAAGATGGTGTCTTGCTGTACCCCGTTGTCTCTTGTTTCTCTATTTTGCGGAAACCCACATTCTTTCGATTGTTTGGGTATGCGCACCCGTTTCGGGCTCGACAAAATTATATTTGTGTTTTACTCTTGAATAATTAAATCCAGTGATTTATTTTCTTTTACATGTGGCGAACACAAATCTCTCTCATATAATTATTCCAGTCTATGACTGTTTTATCAGTCTTAAGTTCTTCGTCACAAAATTTGACTGTTGTTAATTCTTTGCCCCACCAATACACGAATTTTACTGCTGTTAATAATGGGATACGGCTTTCCTCAAACTAATTACCACTTCTTATTCCCGCGTGTTGATTACAGGTTGCAACGTTGCACTTCCAAAAAATCTGTTTTCGCAAATAAAGCCTATCGGGTGAGAGGTGGTACATTTCCTAATGTCTGGTAAAATGTTATATTTCTATAAAAGTATAACGGCATCTTTTTCGGTAAAATCCCAGATTCGCATTTTAATATTCTACCTTGTCATTTTCCAAGAACAGTTAGGCTGAGAAAGGTGGCAAGCGGGGAAATTTGAAAAAAGCACATGGTTGCCAATTCAGCGCCTTACATGCGTGTGTCATTAAGGTTGCCAATTTGGCAAGCTATCCCGCAGTATAGTAAGTACCATATGTAAGTACCATAAACTTTACTAATTATTATAAGATGTAATTCTCTAAAATATAGATGTCCATATCATTTTCAGAAGATGTCGCGAGGTCCATTATTACACCATTTCTATGCTGAGCTTCTAACCAAACTTCTCCATTGGCAGTGGGTGGTAATAATCGAAAAAAGATATGAAGGTATTTCGGTTTTATTTTTAATTGCTTGTTAATTTATAATTTCATTCACTGTAGAGACATTGGTGAAATAAAAATTGCTTGTTAAATATAATTTCACTAAAGTTTCTACGTAACATTTATTGATACATTTTTCATTATACTCCGCTTTTGGTCCTGAAGAAATATCATGTTTATTACGAAGAAGTGAAAATAATATAGTGTATATATGATGGTTTCATTAGCTCAAAATTTTATTTTATATTTCTTCTTCTCTTAGAGTTGGGTTTGTATGTCATTGGGCATCTCTGCTTTTATCAGCATTTTGTACTATCAACCCAATGTTTCCTAGTTCTAGTTGCTTGGGTCACCCACTTTATTAATAAAGTCCAATAACCCTTTAATGGAGTCTAGGTGTAACTCTCTAGTATGGATGATGCCTAAAGAAGTTAATCTAGGGAGGGCAAGGGCCTCGCATTCGTAAATGATATGCTTGGCCGTTTCCTCTTGCGTATGACGTTTCTGTCAGATAGGGTCTTGCTGAAACAGTCCTATTTTATGGAGGTGTTTTCTGAAATAGTAGTGCCCAGTATGGAAAGCCTACGATTAAACGCATCTTCTGCCTGGAGCATCTTAGAATTTCAGAGGCAATCCTTGCTGATGATACACAGATCAGACTTTTAGGGTGGGTTTGACCAGGAGTGTTGAGCCAAGCTTCATACATCTACCGTTTTTCCCATCTAAGAACATTGGTTTTTGCAGTCTTCAAATTGATCCCACAAAAAGGTTCTGCACCGATTGGAGCAAAAGACGATCCTTGTTTAGCAAGTTCATCAGCCCTTTCATTACCTTCGATACCTTTGTGTCTTGGCACCCATACAAGGATCACCTTGTTTCTAGTTGCCAGTTCTGTAAGAAGGTTTCTGCATTCCAAAATCATTTTAGATTTGATTTCGAAAGAACTGAGCGCTTTTAAAGCGGCTTGACTTTTACTAAAAGTGAGAACCCGCTTACAGTGGTAGCCCTTCCTCATATTTAGTCGTATTTTATATTTAATAGGTACTAAATTAATTTTTTTTCTGCAAAAATTGACTGAAAAGTGATAAATAATGGTAAACAAGTTCAATGCTAAACAAAGCTAAAGCTAGTAGGTTCAAAAATTTCTTGCTGATAATTTCGTTGGTTAAAATCACCATTACAGCCAGAAATCTCCAAGGGCAAAAAACTACTAAATACAGAATTTAATTTTGTCTCATTTGAAGAAAGCACTATTATAATATAAATGTAAAGAAAATGTTTGTATTATTTGTTTGTAGTGTTTCTGAAAACATAAACATTTTCAAACAATAAATGATACAAATAGAATATTTATGACTATAATTTACGATTGTTTTCTTTCCCGTTACGGCTATTATTAAAAGCGGCGATAAAATGGAAAAGTACCCATTTATTAAGTTATATTTTTAAAATTTCTACATAACAAAAAAGCTTAGTCATTTGTGGAATATCAAGACTTCTCATTTATTTACCGATGTTCTTGATGCCTAATTAATCCAAATTAGGCAAACTAACATTTTCAATCATATTTTAAATTATTTTTAGCTATATATTTCTTTATTTTCTAAGTTAATATTATCCAGATTTAATAATTTGAAAAAACACACAAAACGGTTTTCACCTTATGTTACAAAAAGAGGTTCTTAATATATAATGCAAAATATTTATTTTAAATTCATGCTTATTTTATAATAATTTTCATGCTGTGGTTTTTCATGATTTTTTTCTTTTAAACATTTATTTTAATAAATTGCAATTGCCCTTAATTTTTTTGTGAAAAAGGGTTTTGTTCATTGATTTCATTTTGTTTGTATCTCAAATTTTTAATTTATTTACCTTTCTCACAACTGTAAACCAAGAAGTTGAATTTTTGTTTTATGTTTCGGTATCTTTAGAAGATATTCTGTCTCACAGAGCAAATTTTATACCTAAGCATCTTTCTTCAATATTAATTTTTTGTTCTCTTGAGTTCAACTCTTTAGTTCAACCTTATTCATTTTTAATCATGATATAAAACTTTATGTTATGATTTCATATAAAAAGTTTTGAATAAAGAAAAATCTTCAAAAATGGGTCTAATAAGAAAGTATATTTTGTTTCAGTTCATTTTCTGAATTGTAATATTAAATCTTCTTTTCCAATACATTACTTGGATGAATATTTTACAGATGTAGATCCGGACTTGGCTAAATCCTTACTGCAAAGAAATATGTCGATAATGTGCTTCACAAATGACTTTGAGTATGAAATCCAGAAATTGTCTCGTTTCCAGAAAAAAATTCCTGTGATACTTTTTCCATCTCCTGAAGTAAGACTTAAAATTCCATTTAAAAAATATATAATTTATAGTAAACACTTTGCATGGTATTGTTATCATAGTATGTATTATTTGTAATGTCAGCATCAACTTGTTATCTATATTAGGAAAAACGTTAAAATAAAGTTTTGATTCAGTTATTCATAATATTGACAATTCCCTTAACCTCAATTACAAGTTTCAATCCATTCTTTTGAAACTCAAACAATTGAATGCTATCCAATCGAGATCGTAATATTATTACAGAGATAAACCAGTTTGAGACCGGAAAAGTTACTTAAAAATGACAGCAAGAGGTCTTAATGTTTGCTCGCAAAATTTTTCTCCACTATATAACGCCACTCAACACAGCCAATAGTCTCGTAATTACAAAACGGCCAAGTAACAGGGTCGACACCTGAGCTCCAGGCCATACCAGTGGAAAGTTATTATAGCCACAAACTATTGTACGTTAGTCAGTCTGCCATTAGTAAACGTGTCAAATAGTCTGGAGATGTTAATAGAATCAATCACTTTCCATACGTGAAAACGAGAAGTTCTGGCCATAACGCACTTATCATAAGTTGCTACTTCAATAAAAAATACTGTGTAGTCATAAAACTTTTATTAAACTTCAACTTGTTGTTTTAGATTTGATTTCATATCAGAGGAGAATGTTGTTGTGTTGTTGCTTATGACACTTCGACAAGCCAAGCTGGCTATGCCTTTAGCTGTGTGAATTAAGTTAAGTCAAGAGAGAGCGTCTTTCGTTTGGATGAGAGCACCACGAAGGTGAAAGTACGACTTTGCTATTTTTAAGGTGCCTCGCGTAATTTTGAACCACGGTCAGGTGACGAGACCACACCTGAGCTGGCACCTTCCTCTCCACATCCACACCACACCAGCGGAAGGACTTTGGACGTCATATATTAACGTGGACACGTCCCCAACCCACGGAGTTCCAGCAACCCAGTGAAGGAGAGTACACCGTGGTCACCCTCCCAACCACTGCCCGCGGCAAATGATGCTTCACTTTGCTGAGCTTACAGGAAGCGGCGTGAAACTACTGAGCCACTGGAGCTCATAGAGGAGAATGTAAAAGAAGCGTATATTTAACAGAAGGAAGAATATTATTCCATTTCATACAATATTATTTCTATATCAAATACTTTGTCAGTCAGTGTTTAACAATGGCATAGGAGCCTCACAAGCAACCACTATAAATTCAAGGAATACATTGTATACTTCCCAATTTTATCCTTATTTCAAAGACTTTTATTTTTATCCTCTTCACAAAAACATTTCCTGCACTCCAAACGTTTCTCAGGTATTGGTTTCTTCAACATCTGAGAACTTTTTTGTGGCAAAGAACGCTGCTATCAAACATTTGTCATAAAAAAATTTTCTGAAAATAAAACGGCATCATTGAATAGTAACTCACACCTGCTGAATTTATTGAGGTAAAAAAATTTGGTCATACACCTAACAGAAACTTTATTCTGGAATTTTTGTGCTTTACTTTTTTTATAATAGAACAGATTTCTTATTTCAACTCTTTCAAACACACTGGATTTCTTTCAAATTTAATAAACCACGCATTTATCAACACATATTATTATAAAAATATTTTAAAACATAAAATTCTTTTCTATATTATGTTAGCAAACACACCTATATGAATTATTTTTTAAAGCAATAGTTTTCATTCCGTGATGCTTTTACATCATTTTTCATAACCTTCGTAATTTGAATGATCATAAAGAAAGATCATCACATATGACTATTGCTTTCACTGTCGTCCGTAATTAATAATGATAAAAGTAATATTAGCTCCCATTGATCTGGCATATTATGAAAAAGCCGAATCTCGATATTATTCAATAAATTATGCATGTAGCAAAAATACTTTTTTAGCGATAAAAGTAAATAGTCGTTGGGTTGTGGCTTACTGGTTAAAACTATTTTTTCCATCCAAAATTATTACACTGGCCTCCAAACGTTAAGGAACAACCGGTTTTTTGTGCCTAATTTGCAAATGAATGAATGTAGAAACACCAAATTTGGATGACATATGCACTAACCAGGTATTTATTCACTGCAACATAGAAGTTTGCATAAGAAAAAAGCAAAAAGAATTAACAACAAAAAATGCAATCTCGCTGGAAAAGTCCATTTTTGGAAAAAAGAATAATCACAGTTTTATGTGGTAAAAAGTAATAGAAGCATAACGAAAATGAGTTTTAATAAGGGATATGCCCACGCCTAGCTTGCATGCATTGGCGGCATCGACTTTCCATGCTGTCAATTAAGTTGTCGGATACCGAAATGGGAAACGAAGACCAGACACGGATTAAGCTTTGTTCCAGCTCTCCTAAGGACCTTTTAGGAGGATTTACAGCAGCAACCTGTCTACCAAGATACTCCCACACGTGTTCTATTGAATTCAGGTCTGGAGATTGAACTAGTCATTCCATTCGCTCCAAACCAAGATCCTCAAGATATTCCTCAACAACTACAGCACGGTGAACTCGTGCGTTATCATCCATCATAATGAAATCATTGCTAACTGCACCGGCATATGGGCGGACATATGGATCAAGGATCTCATCCCTATATCTCACGCCAGTCACAGTTCCTTCCTGGAACATATGCAGGTCAGTGTGACCACTGACTGAGATCCAAGCCCAAACTATCATTCCACCACCGGGGTAACTGTCTCTTTACACAATGTTAGATTGGTGGTATCTGGTGTTTTGTTCCCTCCAGATGAGCACACATTCTGAATCGCTCTCCAATGTGAATCTGGACTCGTCTGTGAAGAGTACTGAAGTCCATTGCTGTCTGGTCCAGGAAACGTGTTCTCTTGCCCAAGATAAGCGAGCCCTTCTTTGTCGTCCGGTGAGGGGTACACACACAACTGGTCACCTTGCATAGAGACCTGCATGGTGAAGACGCCTTCGTAACGTACTAGCGGATATTCTTCTTCCCGATGCTACAGAGAGGTCTGCAACAAGTTGTGGAACAGAAATTCTTCGTCTCCTTCGGATCGAAAGAGCTATAAAACGGTCTTCTACATGTATTCTGACTCGTGGTCGGCCTGGAACATGTCTTCTGGATACAGAAGCTGCAGTTTGATATTGAATTCAGAGACGGTGGACCACACTGCGAGACACATTAAGGCGTCTAGCAGCATCAGCCTGTGATAACCCCATTTCCATCGATCCGACCGCCCACCACCGAAACGAATCGAGCAAGCGGCTTCTCTCAGACATTGCGGGACCCCACTGCCTATTGTCAAGGAAATTGCTAACAAAAGTTTTAAATCAACAAAAGTTACACCGGTAATTACGAAAGGCTTATATTTGCATATTTTTCTCTCACTCATATATAGCTATTCTTAACTATAAAAAAGTGATAGCTACCGTTTTTGCATAAATTTGCATAAAGTTCGTTTTTATCATTTATGTAAACTATAAATTGTTTTGTTAGTGTCCTTTTTTTATGGTGAAATTCGAAAAACGTGTTTTTCCTTAACTTTTGGAGACCAGAGTATTTTCTATATTCTGGCAGTTTAATTTTAAAAATAAAGATATTTACTGTTTCTCTTGATTTTAGAAAAAATAATTATCGTTTTTTTGTCAACTACAGAGAACATGTTATTTGTTTTCCCAATATGCAACTGATCAGAAATGCACTGAAACATGGATTAATGAAATTCCGATTTCTTTATCAAAATAATTTCATAACTGATGAGTTTTAAAATGTTTTATGCTTCATTTTATTTATTTCTAGGAGTTCTTATTTCACTGTGCAAAACAGTGTTAAAGATAGCTAATTAAGTAGTTAATATCTTTGAATTATAGTACATCTTTATTTTTCTGGATCGAAATTGTTTTCCCTGAATGTATCTTCCGTTGAATGACAGGGTCTGCTAGTCTTCGATGATGTAAAACTTTCAAAGCAAATTCCTTGGTTGAGAAAATTATCGATGCCTTTTAAAGATGAGTAATGGATTTTTGCATTTTTAAAATAAGTAAGGTGAGTGAAAATGAAAGTTATTTTTATTTTAAATTTGAATATTAGTAGATTTTCTGTGAATAAAAACTGATCAAGAGACAAACGATTTTACTGTCTTTTTTCCAACGACGGGCACTTGAAGGTTGAACCCTATGCCACAACAAGGCCAGAAACTGCTACTCATTTGTCGTTACCCAGCGAGCACTTGTGAACCAAGTCACGGAGGCGAGTAGCGTTACCCGCGTCATACCACCACAAAACCGTTTATAGGGCGGGCCACATTCATACATCATCACGGAAGAAAGGATAGAGAAACAGAGAGAGAACAGAGAAAGAATGTAACATCCATGCCCGAACCGGGATTCGAACCCAGGACCCACAGCTCAGGAGTCAGGAGATCTAACCACTCAGCCACGAATCAGAGAAACTACAATAACCACGATTTTATTGTAGTTTCTTAAACATTTCTTTTTTATATAAATGTTTAAAATATTTTTATTAAATAAAAGTACTTAAACTTTAATTACTTAAATTTAACTTTCTCGTTAAATAAGTTGTAATCAATAACCATTAATTTATTTTGCTATAAAATTGGTATAATATTTTGCTTACTATATGTTTTAAAGATTACTTTAAAAAATTCTTCCAATTTAGCGAAATTTGTTTTATTCCTATATAACTATATACATAAAACAGAATTGCTATAAAAGGCAATGATTTTCAAAAATCGTTTTTTATCAAATGTTGTAAAATAAAATTATTGTGTGCACAAAATACGATACTTTGTTTTGATTAAAATACATTTTGAATATTCGTAGAATCCTCTGGTCCTACATGGTAATAGCCACAACATTGATTGGGTGATTTTATTACCCGACAATTATCCTTTCAACTTTTCTTCAAATGAATCGATTCAGTACTTCCAGAATAAACACATTCTGTTTGTGCTTCAGATGCCAAATAATACTTTCCTGTTACAGGTACAGTTTAAAATTTTTAATATTTCCTTTTTTAATCTCAATATGATGTTAATTTAAATATTATTTTAATAGTAATAGAGCATTATTTAATGGATAAAAAATTAAAATGTGAAAACTGAAGTTTTGCATTTTCTTTCATAAATTAATCCTTAAGGATTCGAAAAAATCAAAAGCTGGGGAATCTTATTTTAGCCCCCATTTGGGAAACATAAAAAAAAATGGCGGCAAATATTTTCTCACCAATCGAAACTACGCGATTTCTGTTGATTTTGCTTACTGCTATTTCAAATATTTCTTTTATAAATTATAGCTATGGTTTAAGACATTATGCTAGAATGTTAATTTTATTGAATTTAAATGAATACATATTATAATGTATAAATACGTAAAACTTGCAGCACAAATAATTCTTAATTTTCTAATTCAATTTCAAATTCAGAATTAATAATTTAAGCAATTAATGAGCTTACTCATTCCATTCGAATCTATTCATACACTGCTGGAAAAAGTGAAGGACACTCATATTTTATAAATTACGTTTTAAATTTTCGCGCAATCAATGTAATTTTTCTTTTTTCTTTTATTAAACTAATTTTTCTTTTATTTTCAGTGAATGGGTTTCATTTACCATTAAGAAAATATTATAAAATAGTACTTAAAGATTTTTGGTCTGTGAAAGAAAGTACAAGGACACCTGCAAAAATATTCTCATTTTTTGGAATCTAAGCAGTTTAATATGTTGAAAACTTTGTTATTTTTAAACTATCTTTCTTTCAAAAGATTTATTTTGTTGAAAAAATCCTCAATTTTTCTACAGTTAAAATGTCTTGGGGGAAACCTTAAAGTGAATTTCAAAATTGCCAAATTGTGGCATGTAAAGATGTGAGCAAAAATGTAACAGAAATTTCAATGCACCCCCTCATCAGTCCTAACACTGTTTATAACTTCTTGAAAAATCTAAAGAGTGAGAGGAAAGCAAACATAATCAGACTTAAAATATTGATTTTACGTAATCAAGGAAAAATATTTAAATAACTTAAAAAAACGTGTGGGGAAGCATTGGAAAAGCACAAGACATATCTGCTTCACACATGTAACCAGAAAAACACTTTATAACTATATAAAACGATCAGATACGTCCATATTCAAGAAAATAAAACTCCATTCGGCACATGGTTAAAAATTCTGAGTTCTTTAGGCGGCGACGAAATGTAGCCAAGATGACGTCATTGTGACATAATGCCGCGCGGATATGTTGTAATTGTGACGTAATAAAATCGTTTTTGAAAAACTTAACATATCTAAATATTAAATGTAAACCTGATTAATAAAGAGCGTGAATATATATTATTGAAATAAAATAAGATTTTAAAAATAATGGAACATTAGAACAAAAAGTGAAACATTAGAAAATACAAATATTTTTCTTATTCGTATTTGTTTCCGAAATTACTTCGGAAACGAATGCGAATAAGGAAAATATGGGAACTTCGAAAAAGTAAATATCAGTTTTAAGAAAATCAGAATACGAATTCTAACGAAAATTCCAGAAGAATCAGAACACGAATAATAATGAAAAATAAAGCAACATTTGGAAAAGAATAAATATAAATTATTAAGTACAAATTTAACTGTTAAATAGAATATCTTTAAGAAATTAAATACAGAAACAATAATTTTAAAAATATATATACAAATTATATAGTATTTTATAATAATAATATAAATTATAAGAATGTCATACATATACTAAGTAAAGAATGTGTCGACACAATTTTAAACATTAACTTTAAATTCAATTAAAATTTTTAAAGTAATGAAAAAGAGCAATACAGCCTGGAATTTAGATATCCAAAATGTCAAGCAAATTGTAAAACACACTAAAAAAATCTTACGAAGTTAACTCGCGAAATTTTTAGTAAAATGCTAATTTGGAAAAAAATGTTCTAAATTTCGTCGCGATGACGTAAACACTAGGGTTTTTAAAATTGAATTTTCCCCTTAATTTTTATTGGTCTTCATCTGCATGACGTAATAATAATCAGGTTGCCAGATACAAATGATTATCCGCCAAAAAATCGCCAATCTCAGAATTTGGCACATGGATTATACTGCACCTGTGCCCTCCACCCTAAATGAAACAGGTAGCACATTGAGCACCGGCTACAGTGGGTCAGAGAACACATGTCTTGGAACTCCGATTGTACTTCAGTTATTGGTAAAATTTTACCGTACGGTCACACTCGGGGAAATTTTCAAAAAGTCGCCAACCGTATGACGTCATACGTATGACGAAAACCCGATCGGGGAAAACGGCGGGAGTAAAATGGCTGAAATACTGACAAATATTTCATACATTGTTGGTATCTAACAATATGCGCAACTAATTTTACTAAATTAATAAAAAAACGCAAATTTATAGATTTCAAACATCAATGGTAAAATTATAAAGTTGATATGTTAAATTATCCATAAAATTTTTTGATTAAATTTTATATTAATGAATTTAAATCGGTAAATATTCATAAGAAATTCATTTCATGAATACCATTTAATTTATTATTACTTATTTAAATAATGAACGATAAAAATACCTCTCTCCAGCTCCTATTTTGCCATCGAAGCCGCTACTGCCTGCTCCGGGTCAGATGTTTTTGGCGGGTAGACCCGTATAATGGAATCGAGGAACGCAAGGAATTTATCACACACTTTATTGTTTTTTTCCTCCACACATATTTTGTGAAATAAAATCTCGGCGACAATATTTTGTTTACCGCAAATTTTGCTTATCTTACTCTACTCATCAGAATTTTACTTGCGAAGAAATGTTAGAAACGATATCTGAAAATTCGTAGATGATCGCATGAGACTTGTCTCGCGAGGCAAGCTGAGCGTCTCGCGAGAATCGCATCAGACCATAATAAGGCGTTCCTAAAGTTCGCCAAATTTGGCTTAAAAAACGTGCCAAGGGTGACCGTACAGTAAAACTGATCCCAGTTATATTTTCAGATGAAAAAAAAATTCAATTGAGGTGTCCCAGGCGGTTGTCAGTATTATTGGCGTTGTCTAGGTACACAAGAAGAAACTTGTTTTCCTGACAGATCGAAATAAGAAGTTTAATGGTTTGGATACCAGTTGCTACATTGGAAAAACCAATCTAATGCTTCTGGATGAAAGACAGAAACATACAGATTACATTCAAATTTCAAATTCAGTGCTTATTCTCTATGGCGCTGATCTAGGCGGAGGAAATTGGATATTTCAGCAATTTTATAAATATTATTATATATTAATATTTAATATATATATTCAAAACATCATAACTTATTATGTCTAATTTTTTATTGTTGTTGTTGTGTGCCAGCCAGGCTGGCAACATGGGGTGCGCTGCCCCACTTTTCCAACTGAACCATATTTTTGTTTGGAGTCCGACTTCCTGAGTACACACATGCCATAGATACCCGTTTATAGAGTAGGCAACCATTCATACCTCATTCATACAAGGAAAGGAAAAAGACAGGATACATAGAGAAAGAAAGTACATCCATGCCCGAACCGGGATTCGAACCCAGGACCTCCTTATCCGCAGTCAGGCACGCTGACCAATAAACAAGTTGGGTGGCAATTGATTGACAATTTAAAAATTTCAAGAAGGAAAAGTTTGAAAAAATTCGAGCAGAATCGATTTCAAGAGGAACATAATCATGTTAAATTTTATACAGAAAATTGCATTATCCAACAAAATTAAGTAAATATTTTGTGTAATCGAAATATAATATGTCGACCAAACAGAACTTTAAATAGTAATAAAACTTTCAAGTGCCATTAAGAATTCAATTTTCTTAATAATCTGTAAAACATAATTATTTTTTTAGTTATTTATTTGTTACATTGTAAAAGATATATACATAGAAATCAATTTTAGTTTTTTTTTTTTTTCAATGGCGGGCACAAGAGGGTTGAATCCTATTCCACAACAAGGCCAGAGACTGCTACTCATTTGTCGTTACCCAGCGGGGACCTGTGAACCAAGTCACGGAGGCGAGTAGCGTTACCCGCGCCATACCACCACAAACCCGTTTATAGGGTGGGCCACATTCATACATCATCACGGAAAAAGGACAGAGAAACACAGAGAGAACAGAGAAGGAAAGAAACATCCATGCCCGAACCGGGATTCGAACCCGGAAACCAAAAGCTCAGGAGTCAGGAATGCTAACCACTCAGTCATCGGTCTGCTTGGAGCGTTATATATATGGAAATATGGAGCATCAATTCACACTGCCAATGGTGTTAAAAATTGGTTTCAAACCAAAAATGTTCGCCATAGCCTGCTATAAATACAGACCTCAATATTGTTTAAAATATAGAATCAGTCTGTTCGGCGTGCTTACGCCAGAAGCAAGCAATATGAATCTTTGATTGACATTTGAGAAGCTTTGAATTATGTCTAGGACAATTTTGTCAAACCGAAATTCATGACTTATATGATTCAATAGTAAATAGAGTCTTTGGAGATGTTAAAGCAAATGACAGAAGAATTCCTTATTAACAAGACTTTTACTTTCTCTCGTTATTTAGAACTATCCTTTTACTTTTTTCAAACAGTATAATGTGAATGAAATTAATTTTTAACTATAATAAGCATGTAGTTTCTTTATTTCATGTTACGTTTTTAGTTATCTGATTGTAAATAAATTTATAAAAGAGCTGTAATGAAACTGTTTTGTAAAAATTCAAAATTCTTCCCTTATTTGAAAAAAAACCTAGTGTCCTACTTTTTCCAGCAGTGTAGAATCCATTGATACTCTGAAATTCCTAATTTAAAAGAAAACACAATTAGAGTTATATTCTTTTAAACGACAAATTATAACGTAATATTTAAGCATTGCATTTTTATCTAAGAAATCGCTTAGAATAAAATTCTTTTGCTTCATTATGATTAAAAAGAAATTATTTCTTATACCTCATATTTCTAATTAATTATTTTTAAAATATTTTTGGTCCGTAAATATAAGGGATCACTATTATCTTTTTATTGAAATATCCAAAAATGTATTCAATTTTCAACAGGTTTGTATTTTTTGCAAAAACAACATTTTATTTTGTTTTGATAACTTTTTTTTCGTCCCTGTATTTATTTAAAAAATGCTCTCAGTTATTGTCATACAATCAGAACCAATACACATGCAGTTTGAAATATGTTATATTAAAGAATCTAGTTTGGTGCTGTAATCTGCTGATTTGGCTCTGCATTTCGCTCTTAATGGTGGGGTGGGCCCAAATGGGATTCAACCTCAAAACCTAATTTAAAACATCTTTAAATGGGTAATAATGAAAAATGCAATCAATCTATAAAAATTCCTCCCCCCTCCTCAAAAAAAAAACAATTTCCAGGGATATGTTTTTTCGTCCATAATGAAAACTTGTTTTTAAACATATTTAATAAGTTTGAAGCACATTTTAATTATTACTTTTCAGTTTTACTTATCTGGGCCAACTTTTAAGACAAAAATTTTCCTAATTGTGGCTTAACTGTAAATTCTTAAGATAAAATTTCAATAGTTTCATTGACATAAAGCAAAATTGTTAGTTAAACGCATGGTAAAATTTTACTGTACGGTCATCCTTGGCGAAATTTTCAAAAAGTCACCATGGGTGACCCTATGACGAATTCCCATTCGGGAAAAACGGTGGGAGTAAAATGGCTAAAATACTGGCAAATATTTCATACATTGTTGGTATCTAACAATATGCTCACCTAATTTTACAAAATTAACAAAAAACGCAGATTTATAGATTTCAAACATCAATGATAAAATAATAAAGTTGATATGTCAAATTATCCATAAAATTTTTTTTGATTAAATTTTATATTAATAAATTTAAATCGGTAAATATTCATGAGAAATTAAGGACAAATAGGGTTGTCAAAATACTAGTTTGTCAGGTTTTCAGTAAAAATGTTTGCCAAATTTGGCGCCAAAAAATAAACTCGCCAAGGGTGACCGTACAGTAAATCTGATCCAAAAGCATAAACTGAAAGTTTTAACTATCGCAGCTTTCAGTAGATTTAATTTAAATCATGGTTTGAATTTATTTTGTTGATCAGTTACTGAACACAAATTTAATAAAATCGTATTAATGTTCATTTTGTGGATGATTACATGTCTACTAAAATGTGTCATCAAACACTCAAAAAACGCTTATAATAGTAGTGGGGAATCCATTTTAAGCAGCAACTACCTGTCGTATTAGATCGTGGGCAAAAAGTGGCCATAGAAAAATAACCATCGGTTTGTGGAACAGGCTTACATGATCTCATTTTTAATAAAATATAACTTTGTCAACTGTATTTCTGTATTTTAATTATTGCTCTTGTTTCCATCAATTTTTTTTTATTTTGCAAGGAGAATTTTTTTTAAATACTCTAAAAAATGTTATGATTAGTATATGTAAGAGAATGTCAAAATAATTTATCTTAATTCTTTCGTGAATGATAAATTTAAATAATGTTTTTAAAATTAAAAGTAATTTAAAATTGCTTATTATAAAACTGAGACATCTACTAATATATGTCTGTAAATTATCCATATAAAATTATGTCTATAAAAAGCAATCTAGTGACAGAACAGTACATTTTAATAACTTGATAAAAATGTGTGACAATTGATTTGTTTGAAACCACGTTGTTAACAGTCTATTTCCTGTATGGAAGGTATCTTAATATCTATATCGTAAACTGCTTTCATTTCATAAAAACCCTATCGCAAGGGAAGAAATATGGAAAACTTTCAAGCACTCTCTCCAATAAACATCCATGCATAAGTGAACATCCATCTCTCACAGTTCAACAGTTGCTGGGATTGAACTCAGGACCATTCGCTCTGAAATGCGCTGCCCTACCACTCGACTACAGTGAGCACAATTGAAAAATACGAGATTCAGAGTTAAGAATTGAGTCAAAAGTTTATTTTAAAAGAAAATTATTTCTTCAAACTTATTATATGCATAGAAAACTCTTACTTTCATAAAAGAAATTACATCCCCTTTTAATGCATTGATTTATAAACTGAAATAACTGAAATACCTGCCGACCAACTTGTCTAGTGGTCAGCGTACCAGACTGCGGACAAGGAGCTCCTGGGTTCGAATCCCGGTTCGGGCATGGGTGTACTTTCTCTCTCTATCTATCCTGTCTTTGTTCTTTCCTTGTATGAATGTGGAGTGAATGGTTGCTTACCCTATAAACGGGTCCCTATGGCATGTGTGTACTGAGGAAGTCGGACTCCACATTAAAATATGGTTCAGTTATGAAAAGTGGAGCAGCACACCCCATATTGCCAGTCTAGCTGGCACACGACAACAACAACAACTGAAATTCCTAACACTTCTCTTCAGGTGCTTGAAACTGCTGGAGGCGCACTGACGACGATAAACCAGTGGCATCCGGACGGAGGTTTCGCTAACAGGTTTTCATTTCCTGAACGTGCAACACCTTCCGGAGTGCCTCTTCGCATAACCATGGAGAAGCATTTCCCTTTTTACCGGCCGAGTAAAGGACAGGAACCACCAACAGGAGTTGACATCAACTTGCTCAACAGTTTAGTCTCAGCGTTGCGATTCAAGTGAGTTACCAAATGATTATTTCTTTCCTTAATTAAAGCGTAGTGGAAGCTTGGTAAGTTGTCAGCCAGATTATCTGCCTGATTATTCCTGACAACGGGTCATTTTTTTGTCGTAGGTGACTATGTAATTTCATTCTCATTTAATTGTTCATTCATTCATTGTCGTGTGCCAGATAGCTGGCAACAAGGGATGCGCTGCTCCACTTTTTCAACTGAACCAAATTTTGGTGTGGAGTCCGACTTCCTCAGTACGCACATGCCATAGGAACCCGCTTATAGGGTAGGCAGCCATTCACACCTCATTCATACAAGGAAAGGACAAAGACAGGATAGATAGAGAGAGAAAGTAAATCCATGCCCGAACCGGGATTCGAACCCAGGACCTCCTAATCTGTAGTCAGGCACGTTGACCACTTGAAAAGTTGGTCAGCCATTTAATTGTAGTTTACTTAAATGGAAAACCGGATAAATTGACACTAAACGAAAAATAAAATTTGACAAGTAGGAAACGTTTGAAAAAATTCCAGCAGTATCGAATTCAAGAGGAACATTTAATCATATCAAGTCTTAGACAGAAAATTGCATTATCCAACAGAATTAGGTAAATATTTTGTGTAATAGAAATATAATATGTTGACCAAACAGAACTTTAAAAGGTATTAAATCTTTTAAGTACTCTTAGGAATTCACTTTTCTTAATAAGTTGTAAAATATTATTATTAGTGTTTTTCTAGCTATTAATTTTTTTATTAAACTAAACTCCATGGCACGACAGCCCATGTGTGCCAAGGCCTACAGTGCCCATTATATTTCACTGGGAGAACATTGCAACTACACCTAGTTTTAACGTGACTCAGCCGCTTTTAGTGAACATGACGGATCTTTGGTTAGGCTCGGATTCTAATTCACTACCTTCCGATAAAGGGAATGACACCCTAACTAATCAGGCCTCCACGCATTTCCTCGTTGCATTCGATATCATCATAGTGCCTTGCACCTGATTATGATTACGGGCAACCATGTACACGAAACACACATTTCTAGTACAGATTGACAGTAATTTAAAAGGAAGTTAGTACTTTCGAATATCTTAGAAACAGTGTTTGTGCCCTATTTTCGAAGTCTTTTAAATGCTATTTTTTTCAGCCAGATATTGTAAGTGCACATTTTGTGGATCATGTTCTGACCTCTTTAGATATAGAGGATATTTGATTTTTCTGACCTATATTTTTCCAGAAATTTCCCAGATTAAAATCATGTAGACCAGCCTACCGCAATTCTCTAACTACTGTGGTTGACAAGGTGGGCTATGGATTTGTAGCAAGATGAAATGTGTTAACTGTTTCTGTCCTCCTAACCTAATTTGATTCCATGCTTAACTGGAAAAATTTTAATTTTAACTGACCAGCGGTAACTGTTTTTGCTGAATTTACATCCGTGTAACCCCTCATACTTCTGCCAAATTTTAACATTATGACTTAAAGTCATGCTGTTTTTGTTCAGTAAATATCTTTTCATATTTGCTTTCCTTCATTGTTTTACAATTTTAATGTCCAGCACAGTGTATATATATAAATACTTTAATTTTATTATGACGAAAATATTTAATTACAATAAAATGATATTTTGTCTCTCTATATTAAAAAAATACAATGCATGGAACCATGTAGAATAATAAGATTATATATTTAATATATTTAGCGAATAGGAAAATCGGGTTTCATAAAATAAATCCTTTGCAAAAAAAGTAGAGTATGATTCTAATAAAGGAAAATAAAAAATGAATTTAAATGTGTTTTGGGCCATGGTAGCCTAGTGGTTAAGGCATCGGCCCTCCATCAGGAAGGATGGGGTCCAATTCCCAATGCCGCCAAAGATCCACCGAGTACATGCGATATACGTGCTCGTTAAATCTGTGGAATCGAAAATCCTGTGGTCGGTCGTTGAGCAGTTACCATAGGCGTAATGGTCTGTAGAAAATTTCCTCTCCCTTCAGATCAACGTCAAAATTGAAGGAGTGGATTCTATGTTGGTGCCATCTATTGGAGGGTTTAAAGAGCAAAGACGTACTTTCACCTTCATGGTGCTCTGATTAAAATGAAAGACGCTCCCTACTGACTTAAATTCGAATTGCCAAGTCATAGCGAGCTTGGCTTGTCTAAGTGTCATAAGTACCAACAACAAATGTGTTTTGTTTTAGTCTCACCATGCCCTAATAGTAGCGCAGCGCTGTTCGGAGCATTAGATACCAGGTTTGATCCCAGCCGCTGTTGAATAAAGGCAGATGGATATTGTGCTTCTACCATGTGCATGCACATCGACCAGGGTAAGTTCTTAGTTCTCCGGGTTTTCTTCCTTACAAAACTCGATTACGACCTACCATCTGTGAAAAAGTCTTCCAAAAGGCAATTTATGCGAGGGATGTTAAAAGGCCTTACAACTGCGATTAGCCATCAAGCTCTCTACAACGCGTTGTCAAATATTTCGAATAAGATTCATGGTTGTATAATTTTGGGAAAATATTAAATAATTTTTCGAAATCTTATTGTATATTAAAAATAAATGTTATCCGAAGTGTCGTTGGTACATAGCTTCCCCTGCTCAAATTTTGGTTTAGTAAGGATTAATTTTCTTACGCAAATTTTATCAAGGACGAGGTTTTCCGGGACTCTGATCTTTTAGACATTTTGGATGTTTTCGGACTCTAGCTCGGGGAATGCTCTTATCTCTGCTAGCGAGTCCCAAGATCAGCAACAACAACGGAAAATGGATATTTCTTGTTTATAGAGTTTAAGGAAATACTGGATAATAGATTTGTTTTACGTAAGTATATTTTATTTGTTGGTATTGAATTTTTTGTACTTATACCAAATTTTGCGCGACCTTTACGATAAATCCCAATAACAGTTTCCAAATCATGGTTGTAGCAAACTGCATTTCGAGTCCTTTTTAAAGTTTCATTGAATCACGTATCTTTTTTGTGAATTTTTATTTTTTTACAATTCTATACTAAATAGAGGAACAAACGTACGGTGATGGCAAAGATAGTCAAATGCTGTTTACATAAAACTGAAGATATTGAAAGAGTAGAGTATCATCATATGACCATAAATACCAAATACTACTTTGTGGATCCAACTATGAGTATACACTCTCAATATTTTGCGTATACTCATAAAATATTGAAGGACTTTGGGGGTCCACAGAATGGAGGAACGAAAGATAAAGAGGCGCTGTTCTCCACTATCTCCTTGCATATCCAACCAAATTTATTTTTCCGAAAAACATTGGGACACCGAAATTTATTCGAGATTTTACTTTAAAAAACCGCTGAAATAATTTGACCACTCTGAACTTAGTATTTTTTTGCCTTGGCGACACATTTGGCACAAGGGGCCGCAAAATAACTTCAATGCCGATTTCTTTTATGTGGAATTAACTGTTCTAAAATAATTAATAGAACTGGGGGTTTTAGAATACAATTGTTAATATTATTTATAGTCATATTCCCTAATTTCTTTTGTTTCATTTTTAATGAAAATTATTAAGTGTATCATTTCTTAAATTTCATTTTATCGCTAAAGTAAATTTTTTGTTGTTCCCGTAAGAAAAAGTATATAGTAAATATTTTTCTAATAATTGCATCAGAAAAGTAACACCAATATTATACATTTATGTATTCATTGCTGAATAGTCCTCCCATCCATGTAAAATATTTTGTCAGAACAACTAGCAGCTTTTTTGGGGGAATGGGCACAAAGGTTTTACTATTAGAGTTTCCTCTCAGACTTGATACCATTATAGCTTTATAACTGAGGTAAGAAACTGTGTAAATATATAAAAAGAAAAATAATATACTATGCTCGATGATAATAGAAGTAGACATAAGAAAACAAAGGAATAATAAAATTTAGGAATAATCAACTTCAATACGATGTATGCAGATAAATTTCAAAGATTCAACAAATAATTCAATTGAAAACCTTATTATTCAAAATGAATGCTAACAGTTTTTTTTATGAAATTTACTATGCTATGAAATTTTGCATATATTTTTGTTTTAATCATTAAAATTAAACCACCGAATGCATAGAGGAGATTATTTGAATAGCTCAGAGAAACTGAAAACTTCTTTGTTTCAGATACAAAATAGTCCGCTCCGTGGATCGTTCTTGGGGCAATTACAATGGAACTGCATGGACCGGAATGATTGGAATGCTTATGAGAAACGTATGCATTTCTTCTGTTTCATTCAAATTCATGATATGCATATAAATATTTTCTGTGTCATGATCCGCATAAGGATAGTCAAATATTTGTCATAAAAACAAACACATGATTTACTTATCAGCAAATATCACCAAATCAATTATAGCAGAAAAACAACCGGAGGATTTGTGCGGTGTCGGCCGATTTCAGGAGCATAGAATTTTGTCCTCTTCAAATATTCTATTTGGGAAAGCATAGATAAATTATTAATTAATAAAAACAATTTCCAATTTTCATATTGTTTGATAGGGATATTTTCAATAATAAATAACAATCCTTCATAAGTGTTTTTATAAAGGTATCTTTTTTAACTTCTGTTAAATAATTTGAGCATTAAAAATATTCATTGTGGGAAAATGTAAAATTTAAATGATGACTTTTCATGTCAATTTCATAATGTTATGCATATTTTTTATTAACTGCATTTAATCAAAATATTTGAATATGTAATTTTTCCTTCATACAATTTTCCTTTGGCAAATTATAAGAGAAATCAAATTTATTAGTTCAAACAGTTTTATTTACTCTGGAACTTATATGATACGCATCGGGTGCAGATTATATATAATTACCAAAAATTTAATTCATATTAGGTTAGAAAATATTGCATTTCGGAAAGCTATTTCAAGTTTAAACTACTAAATGTATGTACTAATTGTATACAGTGGACACTAAAATTACAATAATGGAAGTTTTTAATCATTTAAACTACATGGGTTCCCAAACATTTTTTTCTCGTGAATCACTTTCAAACTTTTACTATTTTCGGTAGATCCCCTGCTGCAAACAAAAAGTACCTAGGTACTAACAAAAACTACTTAAACAAAATGTACCTAAAGTTAAATCTTCCCTTTCTTTTTGTTCTTTTTATAGAAGTTTAGAATAATCTCTAGAATTTAATTTTTACTACATAACTACCAAATACACTTAAGTAGTAAAACAAATAAAATATGATTGATAAATTACAATATACAATAAAAATGTGTATAACAAATAGGCAGATACTTATTTTTTCCGGCACTGCAAACACTGACATCAATTTTCACTCACAGTCACACTTTTACGTTTAAAATCCTGGAAACAAATGAGTAACGTTTTGTTCTTGGCATTCGTATTTACTATACAAATGTAGATTGGAAGCACAGTGCAAGTCGCATTTCATCCCTTTGCAGGTCTAAACAAGCATCCCGGACGAGCGGGCGCACGGGCGGCACTTTGCAAGTCTCGACATGTAGTATACACTCATGTACTATTATCTATTGTTCCATTCAATTCTGTGTTTGAACTGAGTCTCGAATATTTTTGAGTACCTACCTAGTGAATGATGCTACCTGCCTACATTGATAGCTAAATCCAAGCCAAAATTTTTGTTCTTTATTATGAACACCAGAAAAATTTTCGTGGACCCCCACTTACAACTTGTGAACCCCTGTTTTCTTTTCACGTTTACGTGGACCCCAGTGTGGTCTCCCATTTAACCTTGGGGGTCCACCTGGACCACTTTGGGAACCTATGATTTAAACGAAAACTATTAGAAGAATGAATGATTGCAAAACTTTTCAAAGTTCTAATTGCAGTAACATCTGTCATTTGCCTCAAATTGCTTGTTTTTACACTGCACAAAGATCAGCTTGTAAGATATTTGAACTTCGGACACATTTTGCCACAAAACTTTTCACTGGTGATATACCCAAGCGTCACAAGGGGAAAATTTCTAGAAATCTCCTGAGCTCTTGCTTCGATAGGCAAACATAAAAGAAGCAATGGCTCATCATATATCTCCCTTTGTTGAATAGAGTTTGGAATCGAGACCGGGACCCTTCACGGCAAAGAAATTAGTCACCACGAGCAGTAAATTGTTCAGAATTCGTAGAACATTTGTTCATTTAAAATAAATGGTTTGTGTAAACGTAGTGAAATAAGTGATTTGTAAGTAAATGTAGAGGAAATTGTTGAGCATGCCTTTTGCATATTTCCAGGAAGCTGACGTCGCTCTTTCCGGCATGACTGTCACATACAACAGGTACAGCTCCGTCCCTTTCAGTATACCATATGCATTTGACAGAATAACGTTCATCACAAAGAAACCATCAATAAAACTGAAAACTTGGGCTATATTTTGGCCTTACACCCCTCAGGTAATTTTTCTTTTTTTTTATTTTTTATTTAAGTCTACTGCCGCTCGCCCTGTCTAGTGGTCAGAGTCCCTGACTACGGATAGGGAGGTCCTGGGTTCGAATCCCAGTTCGAGCATGGATGTAATTTTTTCTCTCTCTATCTATCCTATCTTTGTCCTTTCCTTGTATGAATGTGTCGTGAATGGTCGCCTACCCTATAAACGGGTCCCTATGGCATGTGTGTACTGAGGAAGTCGGACTCCTCACCAAAATAGGGTTCAGTTGAAAAAGTGGAGCAGCGCACCCCATATTGCCAGCCTAGCTGGTACACGACAACAACAACATTTAAGTCTACTTTTCTTGGAGAATATATTTGAATTTTGAATAATTTTACTTGATTTTCTTAACATGAATGGATAAGTTATAACCAACTCTTAGGATCGAGCATAAAAACATAAATGTCTGTATGAAAAATTTATTAAAATGTCAGTATATGTGTAAACATGAATAATGATTTTTAAAATGCACGATTTAGAAAAATTATGCATTTATCTCCCTAATGTGAGAATGATTTTAACTTTATTTCTTTTGTGAACCAATCAAAAGTATTTTACAACAATATGCAGTCTTTATAAAATAAAGAAAAAACATTACACACGCGTTTGTAATGAAAAATTAATTATTTGTACAACAAACAAATTAATGGTTTCTTGTTTAATTGATTGTAATTATTTTTTTCAATTCTAATGGCAAGCCAATATATAGCAATGTTAGTAAAATACATTTTGTCAAATTATACATAATACTACAAGTTATAAATAATAGTAAAATACAATTCTCCAAATTAATTTTCCAAATAAAATGCAAATATTAGTAAAATCCTAGAAAATGAAAAAATACAACAAAGTGAAATATGGCCGAAGTCCCTGCCTTAGACAGTCTCTGGCACTGGAGTGATTTCAGAGTTGCAGCCAAGAAGTGGCCCTACAGCGACGAAGATGAGCTCTGTTCCTATTTTCTCTAAGATCACAGAGTGGGTAAACAGGTTGGACAAAATTTCCAATGCGGATATAAAAATATGGAAGGAAAAAAAAAAAAAAAAAAAAAAAAAAAACTTCAAAAATATTCCAAATGATTGAAAAGGAACTTTATTGAAAAATGAGCATGGAGCAGAATGTCAGAGACGGCTGAAACATCCATGTGATAGCTCTCTAGCAAGAAACATCCAGCTTTTAGTAGGGGATTTCATTTCTCCTGACTGCTGTGCAGGATTGACGTCGTCTGTCCATACTGAGTATGAGATTGTCAATAAGTTGTTGAGGTACTGCTGCCAATTCTTCTTGTAGCGCCAATCGCAGCTCCGGAATCGTTACTGGTGGTTGGTGACGTGCCACCAAGCCTTTCCCTAGAAAGTCCCACACGTGTTCGATTGGATTTAGATCCGGGGACCTTGCCAGCCAATCCATGCGTACAATATCCTCATTTTCCAACAGCTCTTCGATAGCCTCTGTACGATGAAATTGAGCATTGTCGTCCATGAAAAGGAACTGGGGACTCATGGCACCTATAAAAAAGACGCACATAAGGAAGGAGAATATCATTACAATAACGGGACCCGGTGACTGGTCCTTGGATCCTTGGACGACATGAAGGTCATTTCGGGTACCAAGCATGATGTCTCCCCAAACGAGAACACCCATCCGGTCCCGTTCGACAATGTTAGAGGGGTTAATGCGTGTTCCCCGATCTCTCCAGATGTGTATGCGTCCAGAATCGGTAGTCAGACTAAATCTGCTCTCGTCCGGAAAGAGTACTCGACCCCATTGCTGATCCGCCCAGTTCTGGTGTTCCCGGCACCACACAAAGCTCTCCGGTGTGCAGACGTTAATGGTAAACAACGTACAGGTCGTCGTGCGAATAGGCCACCATTGTGCAGCCTCCTGGTGACTGTAAGCCGTGATATCGGTCGTCCAGTTTTCTGTTGGAGGTATCTCGCGATTTCTCCAGTCGTCTGCCGCATGTTCCTTCTTGTTTGTAGGACCATATACCGGTCGTCGACTGCCGTGGTTGCTAGTGGACGACCACTGCTGAACCTTCGGACAGCTGTTCCTGTAGTTTGAAATGCTCTCCAGATTCGTGAAACGATGCTGTGATCGATTCCAAACTCCGCAGCCACACTTGTCACACTTCGACCTTCCTCAATCTTCCCAATGATGTGACCTCTCGTTAAGGTCATCTAGATGTCATCTACGAAGTTGCCTGTTCATTATTTCACACTGATTAAACAGCTCTACGTCGTTTAAATGGATATACACCCTGCAATAGCTTTCACAGAAACGCTGAGCGTACACCGCCAGCCTGCTTTATACCCCTCCGACATTCCCCCTTTACGTCATGTTGCGTAAATTGAGTATGCCCTTGCGTACCTGACCGTAGTTGATCTTCTGATTAGTCTTTTGGTCCGATCTACACGTTTGTTCCGCTGTTATGCTAATTTTTCTATTTCGTCTTTAATTTTTTGCACACCAATGTATATTTCTGCTTAATTCGATTCATTTTTCTACAAAATAATCGGAATTGATTAAATTCTCCATTACGAGTTGGGATCATATGTAGTTACCAGTAAAAGTGATAAATATTCAATAATTTATCACATTTACAGAATTTAGTTGGGATTATCAATAATCACAAGTGTATGCATAATCATATCTATATATACCGGGTGATCAGTGAATAAGCCCTGATATCAATAATAAATAAACAGCAAAGATCAATAGAATTATGTGGTAAGTGGTATGTTTATTAGCAAAACTGTAAAAATGTTTTACAGAGGTTTCAAAATTTAGTTACAAAAAATGCTAACAGATGGCGCTGTAATTACTGTGTTACCTTATAAACAACCTGTAAAATGTGCTTCAAAGTTCGAAGAGATCATGACTGTTGGATAGTGAAAAGAGGCTTGTGTAGAAATTGAAATAATCTATTCTAATAAACAACATATTTTTTTGGTACTGGAGTACCACAGATTAGCAAAAAATATTGAAAAATATTGAGCAAGCAAAAAATATTGAAAGGTAGTACACGAGCAAGCAAAAAATATTGAAAGGTAGCCTTCGGATGTTTCCATACAAAATCCAAAGTCATCAGGCTGTACCCATGAAAGCTGTGCGACAAAGGTTTGGCTTTGCGAATCAGATTCTCAAAATGATCGACAACGAAGGATTTAATGTGGGCTGCATCTGGTTCACAGATGAAGCCCATTTCCATTTGAATGGTACTGTAAATAAACAAAACTGAAGATTTTGGGGTTCCGAAAAAAATCTTCATTTGTGTGAAGAGAAACCACTGCATTCGCCGAAATTTACTGCATGGGGTGTGGTATGCGCCAGAGATATTATCGTCCCTTTCTTCATGCGAAAAACGATTACTACTGAGTGTTACGTTACAATTTAGGAATAATTTGTCAGTCCACAACTTGCATTGGAGGATCGACCAGGTATGGACTGATTCGTGCGAGATGGGGCTCAACCACATCGAACAGGTTAAGTTTTTCGCTTTCTTCATGAATACTTTGGAAATAGAATTATAGCGTTACATTATCCAAAATTCACTGACACAGGAATTGATTGGCCTCCAGATTCTCTCGATCTGACTCCTTGTGACTTCTTTCTGTGGGGCGCATTGAAAAACGCTATCTATCACAACAATCCCACTACTCTGGATGAACTTGAATCGGCGATTGGTGATGCATGTGATACCCCTTCCGTTAAGTAACGCTATCTATCCGAACAATCCCACTACTCTGGATGAGCTTGAATCGGTGATTGGTGATGCATGTGATACCCCTTCCGTTAAGTAACGCTATCTATCCGAACAATCCCACTACTCTGGATGAGCTTGAATCGGCGATTGGTGATGCATGTGATTCCATTTCCGTTAAGTAACGCTATCTATCGCAACAATCCCACTACTCTGGATGAGCTTGAATTGGCGATTGGTGATGCATGTGATTCCATTTCCGTTAAGTAACGCTATCTATCCGAACAATCCCACTACTCTGGATGAGCTTGAATCGGTGATTGGTGATGCATGTGATACCCCTTCCGTTAAGTAACGCTATCTATCCGAACAATCCCACTACTCTGGATGAGCTTGAATCTGCGATTGGTGATGCATGTGATTCCATTTCCGTTAAGTAACGCTATCTATCGCGAACAATCCCACTACTCTGGATGAGCTTGAATTGGCGATTGGTGATGCATGTGTTTCCATTTCTGTTAAGTAACGCTATCTATCGCGAACAATCCCACTACTCTGGATGAGCTTGAATCGGCGGTTGGTGATGCATGTGTTTCCATTTCCGTTAAGTAACGCTATCTATCCGCAACAATCCCACTACTCTGGATGAGCTTGAATCGGCGGTTGGTGATGCATGTGATTCCATTTCCGTTAAGTAACGCTATCTATCGCAACAATCCCACTACTCTGGATGAGCTTGAATTGGCGATTGGTGATGCATGTGTTTCAATTTCTGTTAAGTAACGCTATCTATCGCAACAATCCCACTACTCTGGATGAGCTTGGATCGGCGATTGGTGATGCATGTGATTCCATTTCCGTTAAGTAACGCTATCTATCGCAACAATCCTACTACTCTGGATGAGCTTGAATCGGCGGTTGGTGATGCATGTGATTCCAATTCCGTTAAGACATTGCAAGAGGTGATGTCAAATTTCATTGTTCATTTACAGTACCTCATTGTTTCAAACGGTGGACATTTTGCAAAATTTGTGTTCGGGTAGCAAACACTGCTTGACTTTATTATTTTTTATTTTTAGATTCTTTGCAGGGGAAAAAAATTGTTCAGCGCAGAGCATCATCTGTTAACAGTTTTTGTAACTAAATTTTTGAAATTCTCTGCACCATTTTTACAGTTTTACTAGTTAACGTACCGTTTACCGCATAATTCTATTGATCTTTATTGTTGAGATATTTAATTTTGAAATCAGGGCTTATTCGCTGATTACCCGGTATATATATTGGAATCTAAAATTGGGAGTTTAGCTTATTTCATCTAAAAGTGGGAGTGAGCTCCAGTGGCAAAGTAGCTTCACGCCGCTTTCCGTAAGCTCAGCAAAGTGAAGCATCATTTGCCGCGGGCAGTGGTTGGGAGGTTGACCATGGTGTACTCTCCTTCACTAGGTTGCTGGAACTCCGTGGGTTGGGGACGTGTCCACGTTAATCTGTGACGTCCAAAGTCCTTCCGCTGGTGTGGCGTGGATGGGGAGTGGAGGGTGCCAACTCAGGTGTGGCCTCGTCACCTGACCGTGGTTCAAAATGACGAGCTTTTGCTTAAAATGAGCAAAAGTCGTACTTTCACCTTCGTGATGCTCATATCCAAACGAAATACGCATCCTGATGACTTAAATCGCACAGCCAACGGCATAGCGAGTTTGGCTTGTCCAAGATTCATGGGCAACAAACAACCAACAAACAAACAAAAGTGGGAGTAAACATCGATATATATTCATTGAATAACGAAATTATTACGCAAGATCTTCGATGAATTCATTTTAAAATCTCATTTTTCTTGATTCTATTCTTTTCAAATTACTTAAAAATTAAATACAACTTGGAAGTTACAATATATCTCAAATTTGATTTAAATGAAAAACCAAATTCACAAAGTCACAAGTCAAATTCATCAAATTCACAAGCACACAAAGAAGCAATATGCTGAAAAAAGTAATTTATAGAGAAATATATTTCTTTTCCAGTGTGTGTGACCTAAATAAGTCTCTGTAACTAATATCTTCCTATAAATTTTGAACACAATAATATGAATGTTCCTCTCTATGCAATTTTATTTTTCGAGAAATGTATCACTGTGGAATGGCATATATTTATATTTTCTAAAATTTATTTCTACCATGATAAACGTTTAATATATGTAACTACATTCTTCAATTAGCCAAAAATATTTTCTAACTTTTAATTGAGAATGCACTTTTGAATCAAGAGTCAGTCAGTTAGATTGAAGAAAAATCATATTCCTGACAAACAGAAATACATGCCTATCAAAACCAATATTATGTAAATTCTTATAAAAAAAATAACTACTAAAGTTGCCTAACAAAGTTGGTAACATTTATTTTTATCTAACATTTTTAATTCTAAGTAAAGACTGCTTAGAATTAAAACTTCAGAGAACAAAATGTTGCTACAATAAATATTGCGTTCAGAAAGAAAATTAGATAATTAAATATATTCATTTCCAATCGCTAATTCCTAATAATTATCCATTTCAAAAATTATAAGAATCCTATAAAAACAAAGCTACATATTTTTTTCTTATTTATTTTCATATTAGACGATTTCATATTTTTTATTTTCTTCCTTTAGGCAATCAAGACAAACGTTCAGTAATGAAGCATAAGCAGCAATTCAAAGAGTTAATTCATAAATGTGTGTGTGTGATTTTTACTTCCATTTATTTCTCCCTTTTATTTAACAGTATGTCATTATACAGCAGAAACAATTAAATAACAGTTTAGCATAATTTGAAGATATGAATAAAGAGAATGATTCAACAATGAAAATCTCTCTGAAGTAAACTAATTTTAATTAAGTATTACCTTTACTTTCGATTTTCTATAAGTCTTATTCTATTATTGCAGGTTTGGGTAGCCATTGCTAGTTCACTTTTGATGGTTTCATTTACTATGACATTTTTAAAAAATTCCTTGAAGCCACGTAAAAGCAGAGTTCGCCTAGCAGATGTCACTCTGTTAATGTTTCAAGCTCTTCTCACACAAGGTATACTATCTTATGTATGCATAATTAGATTGTAATTAATCCCTACTTTGAACAAATCCACAGCACAAAGTATATTCCAGGGGTAGTTGTATGTAGAATTCTATCAGAATATAAAGTCTGAAACAGTAACACTAAAAAGATGTGGTATAAGCATGTGGTTGTTGCACCAGTATACTTCTTTGTTCCTAGCCCAGAGTTGGGTCCTACCAGTAAGTGAGAAGAGATGGTAGAAAGCCTTCGTAGCTTAGAAGAATAGGCCAAGCATTATGACATGAGCATCAGCAGCCATTATGACATGACGGATCTTCGATTTAGATTTGAACCCACTATCTTCCGATAATAAGAGTGACGTCTAACCAACCAAACCATCGTGGCCTTATGTTTCACGAAATGCATGTAAGAGGATATGACATGGACTCATTTTATTCAAGATTATTTCCGTAGAAGTACAGGGTGATCTTTTTTAAAGTGACAATGTTTAGAGCGCCCTGTAGCGCGATCTAATAGCCGAAATGACGCCAAACTTGGTATTTAGACTAATCAAAACATGGGGGAAATGATTACGTGGAAACCAAATTTAGTTCCAAAATTCGCCGCTAGGACATTTTGTAGTGCTTTACAATGTATAAAATGTGAGAAAAGGAAAATACTAACACATACAATCGTGTAGTTAAATTATTAATGTTTATTTACTGAATTACCTTCCCCGGTGAGGAATTATACCACATTCCATGTGAGCACCGTTCTCAGAAATAACACCGTGCATTCTGTGCACAACGTTCTCCACAGCCGAACGTAACATATCACGAGGAATATCTCGCACTGTCTTCGTTATTTTGTCCTTTAGAAAAGACACATTTGATGCACCACCAACATAAACGCACGTTCCGGTAACGTGAGAGGCATGGCCACTGGAGCTCATTTACTTCAGCTGAGATTATTTGTCGGAGCTGTCTACTACCTGTTTATATAGCCCTTATTACTGGCACTGTCATTGCACAACATTTGCATTTTTTGAAACCCATTTTTTATGCTAATTCTCGTTATTGTAAGCTAAACCAGCGTCACAAAATACCCTAGCGGCGACTTTTGAAACTAAATTTTTTTCACAGAATTCTTTTTCCCATGTCTTGATTAGTCTAAATACCAAGTTTGGTGTCATTTCGGCTACATTAGATCGCCCTACAGAGAGCTCCAAACATTCTGTTACTTTAAAAAAGATCACCCTGTATATATGTATTAGTTCAATTATATGGAATTAGCAGAGGTAAATTGCGATTAAAAGGGAACTACAAAAACTCGAACTATACGTTTAGAAGTGGATTCGACTTACATAACGATATCGGTTTCCAAACCCCTACTTCTCCTGAGTTATTATCAAGTGAACTGACTGAATAAATCTGGGGATTTTTAAAATAGTATCTACGTCAGTCAGTTGGTCTACGTCTGGCAGTACATTTACCATAAACGAAGTGCCACGAAAACTACAACATAACTTGTGCCACAGAGTGTTCATAGAAACTGAACATGATTTTGCTTACAAATCTCATACCAGTTTCAAGAGCCCATTGTTGGAAGACACTTTACCATTAGCAAATGCATGTGCATTTGAATCGTCAAGGCTTTCGCTTATGTAAAGTCAGGTTGACGTCATTATAAACTCTTTATTTGTTGATCACAATGATATATTAACGCGTAAATTGAATTTCATATAAATCTATCTGTGTTGAAAGTTTTGCATTGTTCATTTACACAAATTTGAAATATAAAAAAATTTTTTTTAAATACTGGTAGCAAAAACAATTTTGTTTCATTTATTTTTACTAATAATGTGGAAAACTGCGTCATCATATGTTAATAATAATAAATTATGAATATTTACTTTTTTTATGTTTAAGACTCTCAACTAAAACATTATCAGAGATGCTCAATAGCAATTTGTTGGTAATAGCTACTTGATTAAGCTGGTTAATTAATATATTTTTAACTCTTTTTATAACGTCTTTATGATAAATACTTGTAAAAGTAACTAAAGAATAATTTTTATATTTAATCTAAGAATTGATTAGTGAGAAAACATGGAAAGTTGAACTTAAATACTTATAATCTACATTGAAATGATTTAGAGTACATTTTTGGACAACTCTTAATCTTTAAGTTTGTAATTTTGAGAATCAGAGATTTTTGGTAATTTTGTTTTCATAATCTTTGTCCTAGTAATTTCTTTGTTTATATTTAGCAGTTAAAACAAATAAAGATTTATTGTTACTCATTCACTTGGTGCAAGAGAGCCTACACAGAGTTCAACAGACACCTTCGCATGAGAAATTAAAAAATATCTTCTCTTAATCATCCAACAGCTGCCTCCTGGAAGTAAGCAATCAAGAAGGTTAGCAGAAAAGTGAAGGCAAAAAATGTTTTCACCATTAGGGAATTTCATACATTTCAATTGACTACTTCTGAACCACGCCAGAGTTGTTTTGTAGAGGACTGGACCACGTTGCAAAACAGAGACAGGCCCGTCTCTTGGCAGATTACTAATCATGAACCGGAGAGAGGGACCAAGTAGAAAGTATTTCATTTTTCTAAAGGCAGGCCGCAAATTCGGAAGACAATCCGATTAAGACGCCGTCTTATAGTAGACAAATGCGATCTCGTCGATGTCTTAGTGTGAAGTAGCTAAAACGTTGTATCTGACGTCATGGAATTTTAAGCCAATGAGAGCTCTGTCTCGCGGAATGTTGCCAGATATTTCGAACCTGCTTGAAATCAAGAATTGTATCGCGCTCCACCCCTTTTCTGACGTAGCTAAGACATCAATAACGACATTTGGTCTGATGCGATTCTCGCGAGATGCTCAGTTTGCCTCGCGGGACAAGTCTCATGCGATCATTTACGAATTTGCGGACAGCAAAGGAGTTAGTTCTGCACACTTGGTGATCGGAAGATCACCACCATTATGAACAAACAGAGTTCAGTTTGCACGATGATTTTGCCTACAACTGAATGATTGAGTAAATTCACCATCAATTTACCATTTTGTTATTTGTATTTAAAATTTTTATATTTATTATAAAAAGATTCATTAATGATTTTTTTCTTATAATTCTCAAATTCAAAAGAGAAAAATCTATTAATTATTAAAAAAATTAAAAGAAAATCAGCTAAAATTCAGAGTTCCTATTGTAATTTTAGTAAAGTTTTACCGTACGGTCACCCATGGCGAAATTTTCGAAAAGTCGCCAAGGGTGACCATGTGACGAATTTCCGATCGCGAAAATGGTGGGAGGCAAATGGCTGAAATAGTGACAAATATTTCATACATTGATGGTATATAACAATATGCTCAACTAATTTTACAAAATTAAGAAAAAAAGCAGATTTATATATTTCAAAAGTCAATGGTAAAATAATAAAGTTGATATGTTAAATTATCCATAAATTTTTTTGATTAAATTTTATATTAATGAATTTAAATCGGTAAATATTCATGAGAAATTAATGACAAATAGGGTTGCCAAAAAACTAGTTTGCCGGGTTTCCAGTAAAAATGTTCGCCAAATTTGGCGCCAAAAAAACGCACCAAGTGACCGTACAGTAAATCTGATCCGTAATTTTAACTAGAAAATGAACTTTATTTAAATATCAAATTTTAACTATTGTTTAGTGATTTAATTTTAAATTTTTATTAAACATAAATAAAGTATATTATTGACATAAGTGACGAAAGATTTTTTTTCAATGTTTCCGCACATAATTTGCTTATGCACTAATAGAATAAATAAGAGAAAATCTGAAATTATTCAATTTTATTAACAAACATTTTTATTTTATTTTAATATAAATTTCTGTGTCTGTTATATTTCTTCCCATATTTTTGACTATTTTAGCATCCAAGATTATATATTTTTTATTTCCCAGGTAACTGTGACCCTAACGAAATTCGCTGTAGAATCTTGATGTCGTTTTGGTGGGGCTTCTGCATAACAATTGTAGCTGGATACAACGGCAGTCTGATGTCCTTCATGGCGCATCCGGGCTCTTATCCTGCTTTAGAGACTATAAAACAACTCGTAGAAGCTATCCGAGACAAACGCTTTGCCGCTGGAACAATTAAGAATTCGGCTGATTATACAGTATTCAGGGTAATTGTTATTTTGAAATGTTACTTACAAACTTCAATGATGCATTATTAATTTACATGATAAATATTGATGAGAGTATCGATTTATTAAGCTTCTTATATCGATTTATTAAGCTTCTTATATCGATTTATTAAGCTTCTTATATCGATTTATTAAGCTTCTTATATCCATTTATTAAGCTTCTTAGCTGTTCGGTGATATAATTACAAAATAAGCATATGCAAAAATTCATTTGTGTATTAGTAACATTGATGTAAGTGAATATTTAAATTTAATTTGTTTTTAAAAGAGCAATTTATGGTGAAAAAGTTCTCAAAATGAAACTGTAGTTTTAAAAACAAAGTTTCACTTCAACAGAAGAAATTTTTCATCATAGAGTACTTCAAATCCAAGGCCACAGTTATATTGCTTCTGACTCAAATGCAGAATTTAGTTACAGTTAGAAGTACAGTGCTACTAGGTATTTCAAAAGAATTGATCAGAAAGAATGTCTTGGATCTCTTCAAAAAACAACAGTTTATGAACTGGTACAATGCCAATGATCAAAGACAAGCAAGGCTATTAAATAGCACGTGCCCTAGCAAAAGGCAAAAAGAATTATTAAAGCTCAATAGAGGCAGTCTAAGGAAAGCAGTGGGACTACTTACAGAACACTGCCACCTTAAAAGACATCTCACCATAATGGGGGAGTTTCAGATGATACCACTTGTAGAGGTTGTCATTATATGGAAAAAACTTCAATACACATCTTATGTGAATGTGAAACCTTTTCTGCACATAGAACTTCTTTGAACACCTGGGTCAGCACTTGATTGAACCTTGGATGTTGTAGGAAATTCCTGTAAAATGTCTGCTGAACTTTGCTTCAGCCACTCGTCTCTTCGAATAGAACTTTCTGAGGGGTATAGTACAATAGACCTATGGTGGCGGTGCTAGGTTCTTTTGGAACCACCCTAATTTAAATTTAATCTAAATCTAGTTCAAATAGCAATGAGGGTATCATAATATCTGTTGAAATTTTTTTAAACTTTTCTGTCCATAAGGGATGTAAATGGTTCTTTACACATGATAAACATGTATGATATCCAACTTGATTGCAACGATAGTGTTTTTAATATTCTCGCTACACCAAATATTTGGGCATGACCAATGTTGATCATACAAGGCCTTCAATTTGTCTTATACATTTCTTTGACATCTTTCCTGAAAGTAACAGCGAAATTAAGATTGGATCTTTAGACATGATAAACATGTAAGATGGTCCAATTTTATTGCAATGATAGTTCCTTTAGTTTCTCGCAGCACCAAATGTTTGGGCATGACCAATGTTGATCATACAAGGCCTTCAATTTGTCTTATACATTTCTTTGACATCTTTCCTGAAAGTAACAGAGAAATTAAGATTGGATCTTTAGACATGATAAACATGTAAGATGTCCAATTTTATTGCAATGATATTTCCTTTAGTTTTCTCGCAACACCAAATATTTGGGCATGACCAATGTTGATCATACAAGGCCTTCAATTTGTCTTATACATTTCTTTGACATCTTTCCTGAAAGTAACAGAGAAATTAAGATTGGATCTTTAGACATGATAAACATGTAAGATGGCCCGATTTTATTGCAATGATAGTTCCTTTAGTTTTCTCGCAACACCAAATGTTTGGGCATGATCAATATTTTTCATATAAGGCTTTCAAATTGTTATATACATTTCCTTGACATCGTTCGTGAAAACAACTAAAAGTGACTGAGAACAATCACAACTCTACAGTTGAAACTGAAATTATATTTATAGCTATGGAAATAATTATATATTCCAAATTGTTGTACACAAGGAATGTTTTTATTTCCATAATAAGACAATAATTAGATCAGGAAAAAGTACCTTGATAGAGGTCTAAAGTTTATTTTTTCTTCTTATAAAAACTAAGAAAACCATAATAATTCTATGCTAAAAAAATGTACAACAGAATATACATATTTATTTATGATTTCTGTAGCATAGACTTATTATTGTCTTATTTATAAATGTATTCTATAGAAATTATAAAGACATTCAATCAGGAAATGATTAAAAACAATAATTTCCATTTTTACTAATGTGAGTCATTCTCTCAATTTCAGCGATTTCATGTTATTAATTTTATTCATCAAAATCACTATCAATACATTTTTCTGGACATTTGATTTTTAATCCACAGGTAAATTTTTATCACCCTATTTTTATTAATATTTCATTTCTAACTCATGGTTTTATTACTATATATACTTTAATATTACATTATTATTTTTATATTACTATCATACAACTATATTTTTAGTTATGTAACTATATAAGATGCAATTATATAATAGTAAAAAATGTATATACGTATATTTTGATATAATATTCATGCTTTTTTGCCTTTTATGAAGCACCTATTTCATGAATACTAGTATTCTACTACTGTTTCTTTTTTTATACATTAATATTCAGTTCATAACTCACAAGAGTTGAGCCGACCGATGGCTGAGTGGTTAGCGTTCCTGACTCCTGAGCTGTTGGTCCCGGGTTCGAATCCCGGTTCGAGCATGGATGTTTCGTTGTTCTCTCTGTCTTTTCTGCAGTGATGTTGTATGAATGTGGCCCACCCTATAAATGGGTTTGTGGTGGTATGGCGCGGGTAACGCTACTCGCCTCCGTGACTTGGTTCACAGGTGCCCGCTGGGTAACGACAAATGAGTAGCAGTTTCTGGCCTTGTTGTGGCCTAGGGTTCGTCACCCAAGTGTACTCGCCGTTGAAAAAAAAACTCAAGAGTTGAAGTTATTCTTAATTTTTTTGCACACAAAGAAATAAAAATATTTCAATGCAATGATATATGAATTATTTTTTTTAATAAATCCGCTTTCTAATTTCGTTATATTTATTTTGGATTTTCCCTCGCAAGTTATCAGTAGAAAATAAAACATATATAATTGCAAGGTAAAGTAAAACAAAAAATGTCTGATTATGTGTGCTTACAGATTGGGGAAGACATAGCCTTAAGTAATATCAAAACAAAAAATCACACACCTGTCCTCCCATTTGCTCTCCGTACAGGATTCCAGGGAGGAAGGTCTGCGAGTGATCTTGAGTTCCATGGAGTCTGATCCGAACAACCTGGTGTCCCATGACTCGGATGGATTGCGGGAGTGTTTGCGGCGCGATTATGCCTACATCGGAGGAGAACTGACCGTCAAGGCTGATATCTGGGACAACAGAAAATTCCTATTTGCTCAAGACTCTTTCCTCCAGTATGGCTATGCAGTGGCATTTGCCCCTGGTTTCCAACATACTGACATTTTCAACAGAAAGTAAGAATTACATTTTAGGAATATTATGTAAAAAAAAATAATAAATAGTAAACATAGTTGTTTAAGTATTTTTACTTATTTTTTGCATGATATATTTTGAAAAAGTAACTTCGTTGCAGCATTATTTTAACAAAAATTGCTTCTAGGCCCTTAGAAAAATTTTATCAGTAGAATTAAAAATTGAATTACATATATTTGCTCTTATGAAAGTTAATTGAATAATATCTCTTCATGAAATTACCTTTTAACTATAAAAAGAGACATTGTCTTAATTTCATAATATTCCGCTTTCTTTATTTTTTCATGTGACACTTGTTTTTAGTTGACTCTTCTGTTAATATTTTAATGCATATTTATGCACCATAAGCCATCAAGTCCTGCAGGCCGCCTCAAAGAGTGCTCTTATAGCCGGCGAGGGGGTGTACCTGGGCGGAACGGTTGAAGTGCGTCGGGAGAGTAATCTCCTGGCAGGGTCTCCCAAGGCGTGAAGGCCGCTCCAATATGCTCAGCTAAGGTCTGCAGGCATAGGAGCCAAGTCAGACTTCTACCTTAGGTTCTAACATAGGACAAGGTGCTCCAGGTCTCCGGATCAACAGAAGCTGTCAAATTTTCCCCTTTACCATGAGTGTGGACTTTCTTTGTTAGGTAACAATACACAAAATGATTTTTCGGTTATATGGATCCTTACAGACAGTCGATCCTCGATCCAGCACCTTTTCAATTGGCAATCCATCGGTGATAGTACTAGTAGAAGTATTCTACTCTTGTTGAAAAGCCTTTCAGTTCAACACCCAATCCACCACCAGTGGGTCCCCTCGCATGTTGGTCTGCTTGGGAATGAAGTAGCCGATAACCTTCCAAAGGCTGCCGCCAGTAATCTTTGAACCCGGAAGATCGCATGGCACTAACACCATCAGAGATCTCTTCCATTACTAAACAACTTACTTCTAAAACCTGGGCTGACCCTCCTGTTCACCCTTGGTACTTCCAAAGACATCCTGAATCCGCCACAACATTTAAGGGCTCCAGAGTACATCAGACGACACTGTCTTGACTTTCTACTGGCCACTTGAAGTGTATGATCTTTGAGGACGGTGAAAGAAAATACCCAACATGCCCCACGTGCGACAATGCTCCGTTTTGCCCGCAACACATCTTGAAGTGCTTGGGGTTTTCTCGTGAGGAGGCTGTGAAAAGTCCACATCTGCTTTTGGAATTTTTGGCTATCTATGATCTCATGGATCTGGTCTAGTTACACTAAACCAGATGGGGATTAGTCCTACCACCACTACCATAAACACTTATTTTTACGAAAATAAAAAATGGATTATTATTTTCCTTTTTAGGAATTATTTTCTATTCTCAAATAGTGTTTTATAGGTTTTCCTGCAACATTTGATTTTTATCTGTGAATTAAAGAAAATATACTTTTTTTACAAATTCAAATTTTTGTCTAACCAACGAATATTTTTAATAAAAGGAAATAAATTTGACATATTTTTAACAAAGTAAGAATTACTTCATAGAAATAGTATTCATAGTATGTGGTTAATATTTATCTGATTTCTATATACAGTATATTTTGAAAATAATAGTTTCACTTAGCCATTACTTTTAGAAAAAAATTATTGTTTATCTTTAGAAAAAATTTAAGAAGAAAAATAAAAATATAACAGAATAACTAATTTAAAAACATGAAATGAAAAATATGAAAAAATTCATTAAAATTTATAATAGCCAGTTTATTTACAAATGGAAACAATTTAACAATTTCAAAAAAAAATTATATTACATGGCTACTTTATATCACAATTAATGCTCTGAATCTCTTTTCCCTTAACATTTATATGAATATTCATCATAATATTTAATTTATTATTCATAATTTTTATGAAAAAATTTGTTAATCTTGAAAAATCTTGTTTGACATTAAACTCTAAATCTAAATCGATTTAGTCTATATTAATTTTAATTAAACATTAGATTCTAATTCTCCTTACATAAATAAGGTAGAAAATTTTCATACCACCGTTTCTTGCATTTGATGTTATGGAAAAAATAAATAAACGCTGGAAAATGAATAAAATAATACATAATTTTTAAATAAAATCCATTTCATATTTTAATCAGTCTGTTGGAAAACATTAAATTATTTTTGGAAAATATTTCTCATTTCAAAGTTTTAGCCCTTTTGGGAAAAGGAAAAACATTTACAAGATTATTAATTAAAAATATCAACATTATAATTTGATATTTCCAATTAAGAGAAAGTTTAGATTTAAGAAACATCCTCAATCACTTCTCAGTTGTTTGAAATAGTTATTGCATCAGCATACTTCCTTGTACCTAGTCCGGGGAATTCAGCTAAAGCAGTTTGGTTGAAGCAGCCGGTCTTCGTAATTTAGAAGCAGACTTTGGAACACATTCTTAGGTGTCTAGGTTTGTCCTATGACGTCTTACTAGATTTATCTATGCTAGTCTATGATTTTTTGAAGGTGAAGAAACTCATAGCATTCTGATCTAGCAGAGGCGCAGGACACGGAGATTAGAAACAGAAGTGAGCTCCAGTGGCTCAGTAGCTTCACGCCGCTTCCCGTAAGCTCAGCAAAGTGAAGCATCATTTGCCGCGGGCAGTGGTTGGGAGGGTGACCACGGTGTACTCTCCTTCACTGGGTTGCTGGATATTCGTGGGTTGGGGACGTGTCCACGTTAATATGTGACGTCCAAAGTCCTTCCGCTGGTGTGGCATGGATGTGATGAGTAGGGTGCCAGCTCAAGTGTGGCCTCGTCACCTGACCGTGGTTCAAAATTACGAAACACCTTAAAAAGAGTAAAGTCAAACTTTCACCTTCGTGGTGCTCTGATCCAAACGAAAGACGCTCTCTATTGACTTAATTCGCACTGCCAAAGGCACAGCGAGCTTGGCTTGTCCAAGTGTCATAAGCAACAACAGAAACAGAAGCAGATGACGCCCCAATACTTCACCGGCTATTCCCATAGGTATTAGCTAAGGTGGCCGCCGAATGCTCTGGCTTTGGATGTTTGCAGTGGTTCGGAATCCGTTTTAAGTGGTAGGTCACGTCTAATTATCCCTCGTGTGCAAAAGTGTGTGATCGTTGAGTGAAAACAAACCCAAAGGTATTTTTTACTTTCCATAGTCCACGACCTGTTTAATATGCCCCAGCCACCATTAATGAACATTACATAAAAGTGATTGCCGGCTGGCAGTTTTCTGAGGTACTTGGTTCTAGTGAACCTCAACCCTCATTGGCAATCTAAAATTGAAACTAAGAAGCTATATCGTGATCTGATTGGCATAACAAGTAGAGGGGCCATGGTAGCCTAGTGGTTACGGTATCGGCCTTCTATCCGGAAGGGTGGGATTCGATTCTCAATGCCGCCAAAGACCCACCGAGTAAATGCGATATACGTGCTCGTTAAATCTGTGGAAACGAAAGTCCTGTGGTCGGTCGTTGAGCAGTTACCATGGGTGCAAAGGTCTACAAAAATTTACTCCCCCTTCAGGTCAGTATCAAAATTGAGGGAGTAGATCATCTGGTGCTGCCATCTATCGGAGGATTTGAAGAGCAAGAAGTCGTACTTTCACCTTCATGGTGCTCTGATTAAAACGAAAGACGCTCCCAATTGACTTAAATTCACATAGCCAAGGCATAGCGAGCTTGGATTGTCCAAGTGTTACTAGTAACAACAACAACAACATAACAAGTAGAAGTTTTAAGTGGGCGGCTCATAGATGAGTTTTCTAGAGAAAAGTTAATTTTTGATATAGAGTAATTAAAAAATTAGTAATTAAATTCTGGATTTTTTGGATAAAAATTAATTTGTGTTATAACACATAAGCAATATTTACAACAAATTTATTATCAGATTAAGTTAATTGGATTAACATAGGAATGTCCTTAACTAATCTGCTAAAAACAGTATCAGTGATAGTTAGAATGAGTAGAAAAACATGAGAATACACGAATACAAAGACTTCACACAAACACTTATAATCTTTATTTTTTATTTTTCTTAATTTTTTAAGTTATATATTTTTTATTTGTTTATTTTTATTTTATATTTTTATTTATTTGTTTGTTTATTTTTTATTTATGCTAGCGAGTAAGAATGGAAAAGGTTAGTTGTTAGTACTAACAAAGACATATTGCTTATGTGTAAGAATCATGGTGGCTGGTGAGGAAGCTTTGGACAGAAGCGAAGTAGTGAGCGGGGACGGTGCCGATTATGGGTGCTGAGGTCATTATAGAACGGAAGATTAGTGATCGATATGATTTCGGTTTTATTTAGATTTTTGTACACATTCTACATGATTTTGGCGAAATATTCTCTTACTGTTGGAAGTTTAAGTTCTTCTCTTATTTTTTGTTTCGAAAATACGAGGGTGTTTTGACTGCCTGTCTAATTATTTTGTTTTGGAGTGAACATGACATGACTTTGCTTCAGTCAGGATTTGAAATCACTATCCTCTGATAATGATAAAAACTCCGTAACTAATCCGGCCACCATGGCTTCTTAGCTACTTGAGATCAAGAATATTTCAAAATCATGCTCTACCTCTTAATTTATTTTTTATCCATTACCTTTTCTCTATTACAAACATTTAACAAATATAATCATTAATTTCTTTGCGCATTAAACTCTTCTCTTACAAAATATGATATTAATCGCACAGCAGATTAAAAAAATTGCAATATAAAATAGAAAGGCTTAAGTGAACATTACGGTCACAGCTCCTGACCAAAAGCAAAATTTTGACACCAATAACCTTTTGTGTCAAAATTTGGTGATTTTTTTCCCCTTGCCAAATTAATTCACCAGAAGCAATTAATTGCTAAATGGGTACGCCGCCTTGACATTTGGCCATAATTGGAAGTTGCGCTATTTTCAATTTAATTTCGCATTTGTTTATGAATGTTTGCTTAATTTCTAAAGATTATTTTTGTTGTAAATGAGGTGGATAGATAAAACTGGTCAAAAGTATGCATTTTTTTTCCGGATCTTTTTAATGATTAGAATAATGTCTTTATGAAATATTATTATAAAGGATTTTATTTCCTACATAATCGAAACTTATCTGCCTAAAAATCATGTTCTAATCAGATGAGATAACCGAAGGTAAGAATTTTGTTCTAATTATTTTCTGCAGGCATATGTATTTAAAGTATTTGAATTTTCAATTATAAACTGAAACACAGTCTTATCCTTTTCTCCGAATTTTTTAATAATCTTTTTCTGTAATATTTTTTCATTATTCTCTGGTATGGATTCCTTAAATGAATAGTTTTCAACGAATGTATAACATTTATTCCAGATTTCTTTTCTTAATTTACTAGCTATTGCAGAATTTCTTAAACTTCAGGAATATGCATATAAAATGATATTTTTTCGCCTAAAACTTATATTTTTCAGTGTAAATGATCAACGGGATAGTATTATATAAAATCATTCTATGAAATTTGAAAATCTGCACCCTTTTGTTCTGATGATTCGCAGAATTCTACCAAAAATAATTGGATTTATCAAAATTATTTTATTAAACGTATATCTAATAGCAAAAATTCATTTTCCAATTCCCAAATTCTACATTTTATTTATTTTTATGTTGAGTTCATTAAATGTAATTTTTATTAAGATAATAATTTCAATTTTATTATAATTTACATTATTTATGCTACTTTATTTCCTCATATTCCATTCAATTTTAATTTTGAAATATTTTTAAAAAGAAAACTTTAATCAATTCTTAATACGATTACTGTATTCTTAAGCACTTTTAGGCATAGAGATTTAAAAATAGCGTCCATATAAGAAATCGGAAGAAAAAAAACCTGTTTTCTTATATGGTTACTGTTCTTTGCAAAAAATCGATTGGTTGCCATCATGAGTTGCTCATCAAAATCCAATACCTACGTCACCTCTGCTTGACGAAAAAATTTCGCCAGTTGGTGATGCTCTGACCTTACTTTTCACTTTTATTAATATACATAAAAAATAAATATTAATAAGCTACCTATCATATCTAGATATATATAAAAAATCTAAATCAGTTTAATCAAATCGTATAATTTTAATAAGAAAGTTAGATGGATGTCCATTTGAGGTATTCAGTGAAGTATATTTATGAAAATTACATATAGTATCTGTCAGTCTGTACTACTTTTTAAGTATCTGTGGGCAGATGTCATTTTACCAATACCCACCATTAGGCTAATTGCCAAAATAATTACCACGATAAGCAGAGCTGCAAATACTAAATTTTAATGCAGTTAAAGAAACGCTAGCTATTAGTTTAAATACCTATAAAATACATTTCCGATATAAATACCTATAAAGCGTATTTCGTACTATTAATAGAATCTTTTATAAATAAGAAACTAATAGCATGCCAATAATTAGGCTTGCTTAAAAATAGTAAGTTTAATTTATAGATACTAAACATAAAATAATTACATAACATAAATTAAGTTTAAAATTTGAGAACAGATAAAGATATTCCAATTAAATAATTCATTATCATTACTAACAAAAATAAGTAAATTATAATACCGATGAACATAAGTTTTTAACCAAAACTATCAGACACCAGGGTTTGATTTTCTGAATCCGGTGCTTTTAAAACACCTGGTATACGCCCCTGTTGATGAACTGGCATGCGTATACAGTAAGTTAATAATTTGATTATGAATATAGAAATGCCAGATCGGCAAAGTAAAATTTTAAGTGTGTTAGTAATAAATGGTATAGGCATATGCCGGTAAGCATAGCAGAAAAAAATAAAGTTGAAAAATAACGCACAAGTATTTTAAATGAATGATAAATATGGTGATAAGAAAGATTAAATAGAACCGTACTAGACTAAAACTTATAAAAGCACTGAATATATAAATTTAAGTTTTTACTAGGGTAACAGTATCTTTGAATCTTCTTTGTCTGAGTTATTCTAATGTAATGTAGTAACAAATAAACAATGCTACTTTGGAAACTGCACTTGAAATTGTTGATTGGCTTACCTCTGCCAAATCAACAATTACAATGTGGTGAAATCTAACAATCTGGTTCCAGTAACAAAATATCTTAATGCAATCAACAATTGTGCTGTAGGATTTACAGCATTATTTAAATAGCTGTTTGATTCTAAATCTTCGATTTTACATCGCTCCGAAATAGAAGCTATCGTTATGTGATACCACTTTGGATTCTAGAGGCTTCTTTCTAGGTCTAATGTCCAATTTCCTCTGTTCTAGTTCCGCACAAAAAAAATCTAAGTAATTATATAATATATTACATATAGAAATAATTAATGTTAGACTGCGACACACATCAAATTTATTTCGAAAAAATATTAAACCTTAAAAAATATACACCTCACAGGTGTTTATATGCAGCTCAGTGGAATACACAAGAGTTAAAAAGAAGTGCGCGTGACCAGTTATCGCGTACAGGAACTGCACATGCACAATCTATACCTTTATTTTCGGTTCAGATACTCCTCGTGAAGTTGGTGGTGAATAACGTTTGAGCTTTGACCTGAGGCTCTCCCTTGTACATAGTGTTTGACGATGAATTTGATGAATCGAAAACCAGAGGGCTAATCATACGGCAACATTTCACAGTGTGATGGAAACATTTCATAAATAAATGTCATAATCAGAGCTTATGTTGATGTAAGGAAAATTCGTAATGATGCATGCAAATTGATAACAGTTCTATCGATAGATTGATTCTGATGTTATCTACATTTCTGTGGAAAAACGCTTTTTTATAACAGAGAATATAATTATATATTTCCAGCAGAAATGTTAAATCCATTGCTCAATATTAAAATTAAAGTACTAAGACACTAGAATAGAGCTAAAATTTCAATAATTTACAGCAAAAGTATAATTTAATAAAAGCTGATAACAAAGATTAAGTAAATTCATAACACCTAACATTTTTTCTTAAAGTTATTATTATTTGCTAAGTGAAATTATTAAAATACACAAAATAAAAAAAATTTAAAAGAACAAAAATTAAAAATATAAACAATTTATTAGGTACAATGGATAATTAAATGGTTAAATTGATCTTAATGTTAATATAATAATTAGCAAAATAAAGTAAAAAATTATTTTCTAAAACCATCCTAGATAATTTTCTTTGTAATGAAAACATAATTTTGTACGTTTAGTAATATATATTAATGCAGCTATAACAAAAAATAAAGAAAAGAAGACAGCCATCTTATTATGAGAACACAAACTCAAAGTACACATTTTTAGCAGCATTTGTCAGTAGATGACATTAGACTGCAGAATTTTTTTCAAGTGAAATTTTAACAGGAAAAGAAGCAAATTTTTAACCTATGAAATTTTCAATCAATTTTGATACACATGAAATTCGATTATTGCAGCAAATGTTTGTACATAATTATTTTGGACCATTTAAGAAAATTAATTTAACAATTTAAAGACGATAATTCAGTTTATATTGAAAATATTTATACGAGATTATTTCACAACACTCTTAAAAAAATAAATATATTTAAAATTTTGAAAAATACTCGACTTTCTATAAATTTGGAGGTAATATTAACAATAGTATTCTTGTAATTATCAAAATATAAATAATTAGGCTGTATATTGTACGAGTGACTAATTAAACAATTACTTAAATACATGCATATAGAAATATATTTAATATTTGCAACAGACTTCTCCAGCTCCGAGAATCTGGAGTGATTGACAAATGGATAGATGATACCATGGCGCAAAACCAAGTTCGGAATTTCATTAAAGGGAATAACACTCTCAAGGAAGAAGATTCAATACACGTTCTTTCTGTTGATGACGTTCAAGGAGCATTTGCTTTGTTGAGCATTGGTTTGATCCTCGCATCATTGTCTTGCTTTGCTGAGTTCAAAATACAAAGGTAAGTACAAAATACAATTTTTTTTTTTTTTCTAAAATGCTCTACTTTAAAAATTTGTTTAAAATAGTTGAAATGAAAAAAAGTTTAGTTTTCCCAAAATAAGATTAATGAAATGATTATGTATTTTTCAAAATGAAAAAGCTGTTTTCAGTTTACCAACTGGTGATGGACATAGTGGAAGATTCACGGTTATAAAACATTCAGTAAGAAGCCAATAACAAAAATTATCATTATCAAACCAACGCGCTATTGCGCAGATCAGAAAACTACCATTATAATATTGATATAATCCAGAAATTTGACCCACTTTTTTTTAAGGGGAGAGGAAGCTGGTTTTTCGCAGACATCATTCCCAAAAAGACGTATTACGGCCATATGATGGAGAACAACATCCGCTTTATTCACTAGTAGCAGTGGTACTCACAAAGATAGAAGTTTTGGAGAATGTCTAATCCATCTGATATCTGTACCAGATCTTGAAATTGCCATATCATTACATATTGTTAAAAAATTATGTCATAAGTTCTAAATTAGAACAAAATCGACAATAATTTGTCAATATTTTCTAGATACATCAAACCAACTTAGTCTGCATGGGACACGAATATGCTGACATTTTCATATGAATGAGATTAAATATTCATGACTATACAAAAACTTCCAATGAAATTGTGAAGGTTACATAAGAATCATGGAACCTTTTATATAATGGGGGCTTCAGTTCGGAAAATATGCACACATTTCAAGACAAAAAAAAAAAATTCCACTTTTGATATGAAATTACTTTCTACAATAAAATTTATGCAAGATGATCCTCAAATTAGAAGATAAGATATTCTTTTTGAAAATATTTTGATGCAGATCAAGGGATATATTGAAGAAATACAATCGTGTGGCTCTCAGTCAGATATAATTTAAGATCCCTTACATACTGCTCTGATTCTGGAATTACTGGTATATTAATTAAAAATCCTAATCAAGTTAACATAGAATCCATTCAGATTGAGGTATATCGTGATTCACACTATTATTTCAAACATTGTAGTAGTGGTGGTCATTATTAGCATTAGTGTGTGTCTGTGTTGCTCAAATAAAACTACTGGTTAAAAGTTTTTATGATATTGTAAATTTTATAATACTTTATTTGTAAAAATATAATTAATTATTACAAGAACTAAATATATATATATATATATATATATATATATATATATATATATATATATATATATATATATATAACAAAATTTTTCTCACTATTCAACAATAAAATTTCGTCCAATTTCTATTTTAGAATCAAATACAAAAAGAAAAGAAGACACTGGATTAAAAGAAACAACTTTTTTAAATTATTTGCGAGACTTTTTTGAATGTATGAAATTTATAAGGAATATAGTATAGAAAAAAGTATAAACATTGGTATTTATGATGTGATAATATTTTGCATATATTTTTTCATAATTATATAAAACTGACATTATTACAACATTTAATTATATTGGATTATTTCATTTAATAGGGGGAAATGTTTACCAATTTTTTTCAACATATATTATTTGACAATAATTAATATCAATTCTAAATAAATTAATTTAAATATTGTCAATGTTAAAAAAAATTGATTGGGTATTATTTTTATTCAATCAAGAACTTTCTCATGATCTAAAGAATCAGGGGGAATGAGAATTGAACTTTAATAAGAGAGAATGCATAAATAAGGGAGAAATAATTTAGACTGAATATAGCAATAAACAGGAATAATAAAAGATTTGCACTAATCCTTTTAATAAAATATTAGATGATACATTGGTTGTTACTGCTGCTTAGCAGGTAGTAAAATATGTATAATGTTGACAATTTGAATAAAATAAAATTTCTAATTTATTTATATTGACAGAAAATATAAAAGGATGAAATAAAACTTCACAAAACTTTATTTACACAATTTTTCTACATACATTTCAACAGAACATTTTCTTACACTACATCTTAAATAGATAAATTAATTTTTTGTATCATGTTTATTATCTCAATAAATTTGTATTAAGTGACAAAAACAGTTACTGAAAATTAATTAAGGATATATAAATACATACATGTTAGCAACATGAATAGATATAATTTGAGATAGTTTTAAAATATTCCTTCACATTCAATAAATAGTAAATTTGATTGCAAGAATAAAACCTCCAAAATATTTAATATGAACATTATAACTATCCACACAGCTAAATAACAATATTAGATTTCATTTAAATTCTCACATATGAAGAAGTAATATAATACTTACATATAGAATTTACATAATCAGATATATCTTCACAACTGGAGTCTCAGACCATAAATCATAAATTGAGTAACCAATTACATATAAAATAATGCAGAATGTTTAACATCAATATTTTTAATATTTAAATTAAAAATCAATTTCTTTTATTTTATTACCTCCTATTTACAAATTACAAAATCAATAATCTTTTAATAAATATTTGTACTTAATATTCAACATCAGTAAAAAAAATATTACTAACATAGATATAATATATAATTACATAAATTATTCATTTTCAAAATATGCAATATCTATAAGGACAATGTTTATAGCACTTGATATAGTTGTATGGACTTGAAGACTTTAATTATAAGTATTTAAAACACCTTAGCCTTTTTATCTTTAAAGAATATATTTTTAATAAGAAATATTAAAGAAAGTGTAAGATCTATGACAATCTACTATCATACATATAATCTCATTAATATTTGAATAAATAAATACAAAATTTTCTTTATCATATAATTCAAATTAAAAACTAACAATTTTTTTTCATTCTTTCAAGAAAATAGTATAAATATTATCTCCAGTATAGGCATGATATTTTCTAATTTTTGTATTGCATTGTTTAATTATACATACATATATGAATTCAATAAGTAAAAATACACTATACTATACATACTTTCTATCAAATATTTTGTATAAATATTTAAATAAGTGATAGCAAAATACAAAAGTAAATGACCTGTTCTTACATCTATATACCTCAATGTAATTTTAACATACATTTCATTCATAAAGTAAAAATATATTTACATAAAGAGATGACAATCTAAAAATTATTTATTTTCTTAATCTGCAATTAATGAATCTTGTGATCTTATAACATTGTTGCAATCAAAAGTGAAGCTTCATTATTATTTTAATTTAGTTCAAAATAAAAGAAGCTAGCACATTTCTCACAAAAAAATTATTTAGTTCAATATAAATACTTTTTTAATTTAATAGCAATAAGTTTATATCTCTTTCACTGTATTTCAAAACATGTTGAATTTTATAATGTGATATTAATAATTAGCAATATTAATAATGTACAATCATTACACCCATTTAAAATAGCATAGTTATCCTACACTTTGATTACATATTTGAAAAAGTCAATATTCTTAACATTTTAAGTAATCCCTTTTCATTCATGAAAAACTAGTTAACTTTAAAAAAAACCATCCTTAGCTACATGATTCATCAAAAAAACATATCTTTACAATATCTTTATTACAATTTCTTTTATACAATATTTTTTAAAGAACAAAAATACCTATAAAGTAATCTCAAAAGTTTATGGCTTCATTACATAAAAAGAATTAATGAAGATAAGAAATCCTTCAGATATACAACCTCAAGAACAAAGTACACAATAAAAGATAAATAAATAACAGACCATTTTGCAAGAACAGTGCAAAAATTCTTAAAATATTCATCAGGTTTCCCACATGATCAGTCAAGACCATAAGCACCAATATTTAATGATATGGGGCCATTACTGGATTGATGTAAGTTTAGATTTATCTCATTAACTGGACGTTTAAGTTGATCAAATAGAAAGGCACTGTTCATGGACGGTAATCTCATAAAAAAAATTCCACTAAATGAAAATAATGGATGCTCAGAATAGAATAAAATAAAATAAAATAAATTAATGTTAGTACAAAAAAGCATGCACTGTCGAAAAGAAAATTATGTATAAAATGTAATTAAGAGATATTTATTCCTTCTTTTGTTCTCTGTTTGCAAAGCTAAAATTAAAAACAAATTTAATTAAATGTTAATAATAAAATTTTTTGAGAAATTTGAAATTACTGATAAAAAATCTTCATACAAAAATGGAGTAAAATACACCTTTTAAATAGTCATTTAATGTCATTTTAAGAATGTAAATCTACCTTTTTTAAATAATCTACAATTGCAAAACAAAAAAAATTATATCACTGAGCAAAGATTACACTAGCTATTACATATCACTAGTATAATAGAAGAAACAGTGCAGCTTTAAAAAAACTTAATAACAAAAAATCACCCATTTACATAAAAAGAAACCATAAACTTTTGAGAAATAAAATAAAGGAAATAAAACAAAAGTATTATCAAATGTTAAAATTTAAAAATGTATAGATATTTATTTTTTGCAAAATATACATTGTAATCTAATAGATACTAAACTAGAGAGAGAATTAAACTAGAAATCTAACACATAATTCTCTGTTAAAATTTTGCAAGATATTAATAATAAAAATACAAAAAATAATGCAATTAAAAAATTTCCCACAGAATTTATAAAATGTAACTTCAGTTTTTATGAAAATAAATTTCCCTAGAAGAAGAGGAAATACTTAGTCTAAACCAAGATGGCATGATTTATTTTTAAGATAAGCTTGGCAGTAGCATACTTTACTTTAAAAATATAAGTATCTAAAATATTTTTTAACAGATAAAATTTGTATAGCAAAAGAAAAGCAGATTTATCTGCATAATATAAAAATTTTGGCAAGACATCACATCATTGGAAAGATGTTATGGCAACTACTTATAGAATAAAATGCAAGATTTTCTTTAAGAATTGTAAACACAATACAAATATATAAAAAAACAACATAGTAAAAATTGAGTCAAAATAGAAATTATCAATATTATCAAAATTGCACTTACAAATAAAATATGTGTATCTTTTACCTTCACTAAGAAAAAAGATAAACATCACAAATAAACATTAAACAAATACATATTCTTTCAGTTAAGCTATATGCTAATTTTATGCTTTAACAAAAATGTTTTTCCCCAATAACAATAGTTTTACATTATGTATACATATATATATATTTAAAAGATATATATCTTTCATATAATTACAAACAAAATTTTTTGGGAACCTATCAAAGTTCAGACTTATCACCAGAAATAACTTACTACAGCGAACATAATTTATATTCTATCATTTGGCAATTAAAAGCATAATAAATATGTATATATATACAAACACATGGAAATCTGATAAAATCAGATCCTACTTTAAACAAAGATATAAAAAGACATGAGATAATTTAACATGTGAAAACAAATTAACAATAAATGACTCTTCAAAATATTTAAAACAGAAAAGTGGATATCTTGATGTATGATATGCTTTTAAAGAGAAACCACTTGAATTTAAAATCTACAATTCAGACTAGCAACAGCTGAAACACATTTCAGATAAAGATGATTCACAATAGAACTGGCAAATGTTATCACAGAATACTGCACCTTAATCAAAAATTTCTTTCACATATGAAAAAGGAAAGTAGCCCACCTGAAATAAAATTGACAAATAACAAAATTTATAATGCAATAAATCTGGCGCTCACATAAGCACTAAAAAATAATTTTATATTATCTCCCACAAAGGAATTAAAACAAATTTATAGAATATGACAAAACTATGTAATGTAGTTAGTGCATTGAAAGTTAGCAACATGCAGAGACCTTACAAAACTGTTCATATTGAAATAATTTTAAGTCATTAAATATAATCAATCAAAGAGCATATTCCATTATATTCAATAAATTTTACATTTCAACAATTAAGCTACAAAATCTAACAGTAAAGGTACTGACATAAAACATTTGTTGTTGTTGTTGCTTATGACATTTAGACAAGCCAAGCTTGCTATGCCTTTGGCTGTGCAAATTAAGTCAGAAGAGAGTGTCTTTCTTTTGGATCAGAGCACCACAAAGGTGAAAGTACGACTTTGCTCTTTTTAAGGTGCTTTGTCATTTTGAACCACAGTCAGGTGACAAGGCCACACCTGAGCTGGCACCCTCCTCTCCACATCCACGCCACACCGGTGGATAGACTTTGGATGTCACATATTAACGTGGACACGTCCTCAACCCATGGAGTTCCAGCAAACCAGTGAAAGAGAGTACACTGTGGTCACCCTCCTAACCACTGCCCGCAGCAAATGATGCTTTACTTTGCTGAGCTTACGGGAAGCGGCGTGAAGCTACTGAGCCACTGGAGCTCAAAACATTTGTTAAAGGTTTGTTTACAGCTCAAAACTCATTTCTGGACATGAGGGTTAATTAGACTGGGGCTTATAGTTTAAAGTGGATTCCAAACCACAACAAAAGTCCATGCCCTAAGTAAGACTCAAACCCACAAACCATTGAACCAAAAGAATGCAGACTGTTTGGCTGCTAATTTGACAAAATGTTTGCTCATATTTTGATTCATTTTCTTATTTCAATTAGAAAAGATATTGTATATAATAAAACATTTGCAGACATATGGTCACTAATTTTCCAATTTGAATTAGAATAAAAATTTTTTTTAATTTTCAACATTTAAATATTAATAAAATACTACAAATTAAAAATGGAGAAAATAACTTTCATGTAATATAAAATTTAAACAATATAACTTTTTTTTTATACCTCACACTTCATATGGAAAAAATGTGTTTGTTTTAAATCATAATTAAAGAATTGATTTTTATTCTTCTAGGTTTAGGTTCCAACTGTTAAAAATAGTTAAACTACAGTATTTTAAATTTATCTCCAATTGTCTAAGTTTAGCATTTCATTTTAGTGTAATTAACAAATTTTAATTGCATTTTACTTATAATTTTAATATTTTTTAAAATACTAATAATTTATGAGCAATTTTAACACCTTTTAATTAAATGAAATACAACTAATGAAAAGTATATAAAGTTATTTTTTAATTCACAGTTTCTTAAAAATATTAAAATAAATAATGGGATGCATCTTATTGACCAAAGAGAAATAAACAAAACTAATAAACTTTTCAATTTCTTATAAACATTTTTTTTTTCATATTAACTTCAAACAAAAAAAAATTGAACATGAAGTCTTTTTCCCAGTATGTATGAGCACACACGTTTTCACGGTTAACAGTAAAGACAAATGCTGTATTTGTCTAAGCACTTTTTTACATACATTTTTATAAAATGGAACTTTATTACTGATCATTGGAATGAATTACAATATAAATTTAGAGCATGAAATTCAATAATTTTTTCTTCATGTTCGTTATTCAGATTGATTTTCAAAGAAAAAAGTGTGTCTTATACAACAGCTTAAATAGTAATTCATAACTTTGCCAGTCATAACATGCAGTAATAATTTTGAGAAGTAAATCTTACATTTTCATCAATTTGTCCTTTCCACCATCCCTTTTGATTCCCTGCTTTACTGAGTACAGCAATTCTATCACCTTTGTGGAGAGACAACATATTTGGGGCATTACCATGAAAGTCATATAAAGCCTCTGCATAACCCAAAATACCTGTAAAAATAAGCATATTTTAATACATTTGCGGAATTTGCACATATATTTAAGACCTAAAAAATAGCTTACTTTCATTGTTAAACCCTACTAAAGCTTTCTTGTAAGGAATCATGAGAGTAACATGTAATCCATTAAAACTTTCAGATAAACTGTTTTCTTGATACCAATTAATTAATTCCTAAAATTAACATAAGACTATTTAGCATAATGTATGCAGAAAATTAAAAAAATATTAGTTAAAGTAATACATTTCTTGAATATACACAATGCTTGAATATACACAATATCAAAACTGCTAAAATATAACTAACCATACAATAAAAAGTATATACTCATACTAAAGTAAGCCATTAAAATTTTCTATCTGGCTTGTCAAATCAATTAAATTATTTATAAAAGATATATATTATATGGAAATTTAAACTTCTTGAATTTCCCACTTCAGGGCTTTATTGTTGAAAAAAGTAATGGAATGATTTGTTATATTAGCCCTAATTTAGAAATACACAATACAAAGTTGTGTTATGACATTTTTTTTAACATTTAGTCATTAAATTCCTCATTGATATATTTTTTTCTTTAAAAATTTCATAACAAAAGAATTTGACATGACAAAAATTAAAAAAAGGCCACAATACTGCAAAGATAAACAAAATAACAAGTAATGTTAAATTTAAAAAGAAATTACTATAAAAAATATTTAAGAAAAAAATATAAAAGATTTCATATTAGTCATATTTATTAGTGCAATTTAAGAAGTATAATTCATAATATAAAAAGTATCATTCAGCATAATTATAAATATAAATAAAACCATTCAAAAGAAAATTATGCCTAAGTGAATGAAAAAAAATTCATTCTAAACATATGTATGTGCAGATTTAAAATTAAAAAATCGATAGCAAAATTTATTGCTTTGCTCATAACTTAAAATGTTATTATAAAATGCATACATTTTTAGTTCATTTTTCAAAGAATTTACATTTATTAAGAGAATGCTGTGGAATTAGTAGTGGAGAATATTCTGAATGACAATGATATAAATAAAAAAGTGACCATTTTGACTTTTAAGATCAACAATGAATGCCTAAAATTTTCAGAAATAGTTATTTGATTTGATTGCCTGAATGAAAAGTTAACGACAAACATTAATAGAAATAGGCATTCAATCTTGTTACCTTAAATTCATTTTTACCCTGATACATACATGACCTGCAGATCATTTGAGAGTTCAAATATATTACAATTTAGCCATTGTATAGAGTTTGGAATAAAGACAGTTCAGATAATCTGCTTTTATTGAGTGGGGTAAAATGGGACAGTCTAATGTCAATATCAAATTTTTTGTAGAGAAAATTTCTTCACATCAATGAATAGTGATTGGACAGACATTGCAAACTCTTTCGACTTTTAGTTCTTCTAAATCTCAATTTCAGGCACTGTTAAAAGGTCTACCCTGAAATTACACCAGTTTTGACTAAGTGATTCATGACTTCAGGCTATGAGAGGGATTTCTCCAAATGCTTTTAAAGACAAAAAGGGCTTTGATTGTTGAACTGATGAATTAACTATAAGTAAATCTCTGGATCTTATACTTTTTATGGTATTAGGCTCTCCGGCAACAGCTTTGTTTGTGAAATTGCCCTAGTCAATTAGAAAAGATATTGACCCAAGTTTTTTAGGTCCATGAGAAAGAAATGTGTTCGTTTTGATGTCCCTCTGTCAGTCACAAAGACCAACAAAGGAAAGCAATTACCAGCAGTGGTGACAACCAGCTTAAGGGTACCAATAGGATATAGTATATTATATGTCGGGAAGAAGATCAAGCAGACATATCCCCACAACCCAAAATCCAGGACTAGCCCTACTGCACAATGAAGGGGAGAAAATACTCCTAACATAGTGCCTGTCGATTGACTGAGAGTGGGCAGAATGACATCCCGATAAATGGGGCCTGTCGTAATTACATTCTGAACATGCAGGTTAGTTCTGGAACTCAGAATTATTCCTTTCCAAACGAGCAATCCTGCACCACCGTAACGATGTTTTCTTGATAATAACGGGTACCTGGCCTCTATATGAAAGTCCAGCGAGAATCAGATTGAAAGCTAAACCTAGACTCGTGGGCAAACAACACACAAGACCGCTTACTCCCAGGGCTAGGGAAAGAGAAGGGCTGGCTCAAATGCTCCCCAAAACTGTCACCGGAAATAGCCGTTGATGATGTAGTCAGGCATCCAAGGAGAATAAGCTGCCTGGAATTTCTAAGCAAAATACTTACTTTTTATTTTTAAGTTCATTTTGTTTTTAATCAGAGTGAAAAAAACTACAAATGCCTCTCAAATATTTAGTAAATTTGCAATTATTATTTAATAAACCCAAAAAAATTATTATTAATATTGAAATTAACTTAAAATTGTATAACCAATATAAAAATATATTTACCTATTAGCTTCAGCTTATCTTGATTTTTTGACTATTGACCCATTTCTTGTTTTTCTGTTGAGCTTTATTATGAGATACTATCGCTGCATTTCTATTTAAATACCTAATTCGTATAAATGTTCTCAAGCGACAAAAAAGTTTAATTGCCTTTCGATTTACAGTAGGAAAAGAAGACTCTGTTTCATTTATTAATGTTGCTATGACATTTTTCCCTTTAGAAAATATGTCGCCATGAAATTTGCGAAACATTATGTCCGTTTGTTTTATAGTTTCCATCCATGCTTTTGTTGGAACAGTACGTCCCCCAGCAGAAATTAAATTAATCCATTCGGAATGATTGGGCATATCGACTGAATTTCTTGATATAGTTCCAAGTGAATTATCTTTAATTTTATAAGCAATATAACCTGCCACATAAACCATAGCTTCTTTTTCAAATGGAGATATATCACAATTTTGATTGGAAGAGGCAAGTTCATTTTCCCAAGATAAAGGTAAGGGATTAATTAAGAATTCACGATTTAATTCATCATCTTGAGAATCAAAAGAAATTCATTTTACAGTCGTTATCAAAAAACATTGATAACATCGTTTATTCATTTTACAGTCGAAATCAAAAAATATTGGCTGTTTCCACGGGAAAATTAATCCTCGCAAAAAAAATAACTTGAACTTCACAAAATGGGCCTAATATTTCATCCAATGAAGAGTCGTAACACAATTTCGAATCTATGTGCATTTCGTCAAAGCTCAAAGAACAAATCTTTTCTATATCACTCAAAGTTTCGCAATTTTTTTCATCAATAACATTACATCTTTAAGAATTCCAGGCATCCAACTAAATTTGGAACACCATCTTTTCAAAGTACTTGCACTTGGCATATTTAATCCCATCGTATTTCGCCAAAAATCGTAAGATTTTTAAGATAATGACCGAATCAAAATACATTTTGAAATAGTGTCAGATGACCATTTAGTTCTTAATTTATTTTCTTCATCTTCACGCTTATAAGGGAATAAATTATTTATCCCTATCTTCCCAAGTTTAATGTTCTCCTTTTGAAGTAATTTTATTTTCGTTTTTAATTTTTGTATTTCATTTAAAAGCAATTTTTTACTTGATTTCGATCGTTTAATTATTCTTGTTATAGAAGTTCGATTTCTTTTTGCTCATTTTTAAGGAATTTCACTGTATTTTCTGCGCATAATATTCTTTTTTTCAATTCTTCTATATTTTTTAAATATTCATTGCATTTAAGGCATTTAATATCACCATCACACTGATTTTCTGCATCACATAATTTATGTGGACTCACGCACTCAATTCTTTCAATAGCTTCTACTAATCTTCTTCTTTTCGTTTGTCTCTGTTCTCTTGGAGTATTTTGAATTATGTTTAAAGCCGGTAACTTAAGATTAGGCAGAGCCGTCGGTTTTAATATTTTTCTCTCTGGCAAACCAAGTAGTCTATTTTTCATGTCGTCCATATATTCATTCAAATCAAAATGCTCACTGCACACTCTAGCATTCTTGATGTTGATTTTGTCACTTCTTCGACATCTTTGCACCCATTCCTTTGAAAGCATTTGATTTTCTTTTGGAAATCGATGAAATATTATGTGTTTTCCTTCTGTATTTCGATACATATTTGAACACGTAGCAACAGCACACGATGTCATGTTTTCCTCTTTAAAAAATACTCTTGCTTAAAATGAAAACATTAACATTAAACAAGCCAAAATGAATGAGAAAACTGCGATCAGACACAAGCTAGCATAGAGAATGCCAGCCAGTGGATGCCCAGGGACGTCACGCTCTTTCCCTCTCCGGTGACAAGGCGGCATGCGATACATCAAAGCGATGAGCCAGCCCTTATTTTCCCTAGCCCTGGCTTACTCCAGACTAACCGCAGGCGACAGTGAGTTGCGGTAAGTGGAACACATCTGACAGCCATACGAACATACAGATTAATGTGCCCTAAGCGTCTGTACACGGTCTGCCTTGGAACTGTTGTACCGGTAGCTGAAGAGAGCTGATGAGACAGGTCTGATGCTGTGCTCCGTCTGTTTCTTTTGGCTGTAACTGTCAAATACAAGTCCTCATTTGACGTTGTAACTCTGGAGTGATCTGTGTTGCAACGTCTACTCATATTACCATCATCTTGGAACCCTTGCCAAAGCTGGAGACGACACTCCAAGTTCCTCTGATGCTTCCAGCTGGGTACTTCCATTCCAGATGATTGATAATTCTACCACGTAAAACATCATCCAAATGCTTCCTTTGTTCCAAAATTATGCTGTTATAGCACTGAAAGGCTTTTAAAGCACTTGTGAACAATTTTATTTATTTGCAACCATTCCTTATATACCCCTCTTACACTCTCATCATTGTGACATACTATCGGCCCATCTGGTGGTTTCTTGTAATTTGCATATTATTCTTCAAGGTGTGTGTGATAATTCTATATGTGATGTTTTTATTTTAGAGTTAAATTTCTGTGTGATTCTGAATTATCCTTAATTTATGGACACGAGTATATTATTAAAAAAGATAATATTTAATATATAAAATCTGTTTTTATGTATTTCAAATTAAAAAAGGACTTTAAAAATAAAAATCATTAATAAGTAAAGCAGTGAAAATTAGTAATTTAAAAATTATTTTACTTACAACAATAGATTTAAAGTATTTTGTTTCAGATAAATAAAAGTGCTGTCCATTATCAGCAGTGCAAACACGCATATGTTTCACTTGATTTTGATAGCTAAAAGAGAAAATATTTTAAAATCAACTCCTACATTTAACTACCAGGTTTCAAATACAGTTTCAATTAATAAAAGTTAAAATAACTTTAATAGTATTATTAGTAAAGTTACTTTTTTCAACATACTTAATGCTAATGGCATATGATCCTTTTTGCTTTGGACTAATTCGTAGCAAATATGTCCCACTTGGTAATTCTTCGAGCTTTTTCGTAGCTGTATCACGATCCATAACACCAGCAAACCTCAAATTATGAAAAAGTTATTCTTAGTTATTAATACAAATCCATATTAGCTAAATTGAAATATAATATTTTATATAGCTATATAATAATGGAATATAATATAGCTAAATTGGAATAAAAAGTTGGAAGATAAATATTTCAAGTAGTACTAATTTTTATTTAAATATTAATATTTATATTGATATCAAATTAAGTTTCAAGAAATTAAGAAATTTTGATATTAAGTAGTAAATATTTATTTCGATTAAGATATAATTATTTCAAATGCCTTTACCATATATGCTAGAAATCAAGACTATTTACATTTGGGGCAACAAACTTAACTTTTCCAATCAGATGCATAAGTTGTAAAATATGTTGTCAAAGTTAAAAGATTTAAAAAAGGGGCATTTATTACAAATATGTGGAAAATTCTTTATGCATATACAAAATGCAAAGTATAACACAGCAAGACAATAAGAATATATTTCTAGAAAAAAATTCTAGTATTTTTATAAATTACTTAGCTGGTCTTTAAATTTTAGGTATGTATTTTCTTTTAAAATTAGTATATAAGAGTAATAAATGTTTGTTAATTTAATATTTTAATTATATACCATTTTTTAACATATTTATTTAATAATTTTTTAAATAAAAAGGCTGATTTTTTTTCTCTAATAGTTTAATACTATTTCCAAAGTTAAAAACAAAATCTGATTGATAATAATACATTTAACTGGTAAAAATAAATTTGAATTGTAAGCCATAATAAGTAAAATGGATAATAATAATATCTTTTGATAATATGGAATTTTTTCAATATCCATAAAAATCGTCATGATTACAACATATAATTCAATGAAGAATAAAATATTGCTTCATCTTATACACATCAAAAGACTATTTTAATGTTTTCAATATTATATAGATTATATCAATCACATTTATGAAAGTATACTTATAGAGAATGAAAACTTAAGATTTCTTTTTTAAATATAGATTTAAATGTGCATCATAATAGATACATTATACTAGTAAGCTGAAGAATTTAAATAAAGTATTTTTACAGAAGTTAAGATTTCTCATATGAAATGTGAATATATAATGATTTATGAAAAATAAAAATCATTACATTTTTATTACATAATAATTTAATACACAGTTACTAGATAAAGCTCACACAAGTACAAATATCAAAAAGACAGCATATAAATGCTATGGTCTGTAAAACATTTTTGTGTTTCAAAAAATAGATACAATATACACTGACTTCCAAAAGTTAAATACTTGAGAGAGAAATTTGCAATCAGCAAAGAAATTCTATCTTTGAAACTTTGAAAAAATGTATATAAACACTATTATTAAAAATGCATAACTAGCTTGGGGTATTATAATAGATCTCATGCAGAAAAACTATGGTTCAATGAAGTGATCTTCTTCTTGACATGACATTCTTTGATGAGCCAAGGCCTCCCCAAGAACTTTCTTTCCCTCAGATCTATTTTTTTTTCAATTGATTTGAAATTAGTTAAAGGATCTTAAAATCATCCTCTGTACAGTCTGTCTATCTCAACTTGGACCTATCCCTTTTTCTAGTTCCTAAAGGTTTATAACTGAAAATTTTAAATGATAATGATAATAAGATATGATAAGGGGTTTGATTATTCTGAAAATGTGGTCTGCGAATTTCATACGATTTATCTTAATGAATTTGACATAACCTACATTTTTTAATAATTCATGCACCTCAAAGTTATGTCACTGTCACCAGGCTTCATTTTCATTTACAGCACCAAAGATTTTCTCAAAACTTTCTGTTCAAAGACGGCTAGCTTTTCTGCCAGGTATTTAGTGAATATCCAAGTCCCAGATTCCCAGGTGAGCACAAATCTGATAAGTAATTGATATAATGTGATTTTAGTGTTCTGATTACTTTAGATTTAAAAAGTTACAGAAACCATGAAGGTACCGATTATATGCCAAAAAATTTATCTTCTAATCTTAATCCTCACATCATTTTGAGCACTGATATTTGAGCCTAAATATAAGAATAATTAGTAACCATTTCAAATTTATAATCCTCAACCTCTAAAAAATTTTTAGTCACAGGATCTTTAGTAACTGGCATTTATTTAATCTTGTCTTTAATAATAATAAAAATGGATTTTTTCTGCTGATTTTTTTAAGGGCAAAACATGCCTCTAGCATAGCATTCCTAGTGTATGCTATTAACCATGATATCATCAGCCTAAGCAAAGGTTTGCACAGATTTCGTAAATACAGCACTTCTAGTGTTGATACCTGACTTGCAAACTGCCCATTCCAAGGGAAGATTAAAAAGCAGGCAAGCAGAGCATGTCTCTGTCTCACACCAATGATTCTATCAAAAAACTCTGTCAAACAGCCACATAATTTTACACAAGAAACTGTCAGTCAAAGAGGCCTTAGTTAGCATCAAAAGTTTATTAGGGATTCCCAGCTCAGCAAGAGCTACAAGTAGAAGGTCATGATAAATACAATCATTGAACATCTTAAAATCAATAAAAAAGACGATACAATTCAATTCCATAGCTCTCTAGATTTTTCAAGAATTTGGCACTAAACACTTATTTAAATTAAGTTTACAAAGACACTTTGGACACTCTAAGCAATAAAACATTACTTATCAAGTATATTTTTAATAATAGGTGAATGGGCCAAGATTAACATTCTTAAATGAAGTCATATTTTTAAAAATTTAGAACCAAAATCTCATTAAGATACATAGCATTCCTCACAGTACCATTTTTAATGATACATAGTTCAGTGTAACATCTAATGGAAATTCAATCCCACTCAGTGATGAGATTAATGCATTGTTTCATACCTTAAGGCTATCAATTTCAAACTCTTCAGATTCATGCACATTTACTTGTTTATAATGTAAATCTAGTCTCATCCTTGAAAAGAATCTTTCATAATCCAAATGACATAATGATAATACTTTCTCCTTGAAAAGCAAGGTAGGATGATAAGAGTAATACAATGTGATCCAATAGAATGCAATCAATATCATACTGACATTATGACATAAACACTGATGTTAAATTTTTCAGCAATAGTTGCAACTGTACTGAAAATCAAAATATTGTTTGGTGTACTATTAAATTAGGTTCCTACAGCAATATATTCCTTACAAGATAACATTTGACTGATACACGAACAGAAAATTGATGGATATGTTTGGAATCATTTCCAAATATGAAAAATTACAAAATGATCAATGTTGAAGAGGGAAAAACATATTTTTATGAAATATTTAATCCATTTTATATATTCTTTTTAATAAACTAAAATACTGACACCCTTGCATTTGGATATTCAGCCAGCAATTTGTGATTTATTAAAACATATCCACACCATTTTTTTACAGTAACTTTAAAAAAACTAATTCCTACACATTTATTAATTCTAAATGTCAAGATATATGGCTGTGATTGGCCAGAGAATTATCATTAATTATCTGGTCTTCCAATATCTTTGAACTGTACATACTGAAAATATAAAACAGTGCACAAATCAAGATGGTTAGCATCAAAATTTTTATTTCGCTTACATAAAGGACAGTTTTAAAGTTTAAACCAATATAAATATGGCAGTAAACAGTCATGGCCTAAAGAAAGGTGAAAAAGTGTCATGCTTGCATTTCAGGAAAATCAGAAATAGCCTCTGACCTCTCTTAATCAGAAAAGTCCAAGACTTACTGGCAAAATCATAAAATGCCTTCTGCTTTATTATAGCTTCTTTTCTCTATTCTTCTATAAATTCCAACAAGTAAAATGAACTTAAAAACTAAAACCATTAATAAAGGTTAAAAAAAATTGACTAAGAACCTTTATATGAATATAAATATTCAAGAATAGGTACAACGTAAGTCTTACTATCAATCTCAGTGTTTTATCTATTAACACAAACAATTCATTCATAACAATTTAAAAATATATTTAAAGAAAGTATTTTGTAAAACATAGATCATTTTTATTCAAAGTAATGTATTTAAAAAATATTATTATTATGAAAATCACCATTGTTTAAAAAACTATGCATAACCTTATCTTACCAATCATGTCCTTCTAACATTGTATTAATATAGTCTGGAGAAGGTGCAATGCAAGGACCAGCATCATTCTTTGAAGTAAATGGATTTTCATAAGATGGTGGTCTTTTCTAAGTAAACAAAGGGAAAATATAAGTAACAAAAGAATACTAAATATTATCAAAATATACAAGAATGCTTCTTTAGTCACTTCTTACTAAGCATATGACCTCTCTCTCACACACACACAGCATATTAATGTTTATTTTTTTTTTCAAGCATGTGTGCATATTAAATATCTACAATCAATAGCATTTTAAAAGTATATTTTAATCAAATCCACATATGTATATATTTGGTTTAAATGCTATTTCTTAAATGTATTTTATTGTAAATAATATTTAATAGTTTAATTTGATTTTAATTTTTAACATCTACAGAATCTTACTGTCAAAAAAACTCTGAACAGCTAAATATCTAAACAGTAAGTTAAAGAAGTATTATTGACAGATAATAATTCAAAGTAATCATTGAATATATACTTCTTTAAATTATTTAAACATATTGTCTGAAAATCATCAATTAAGAAGAAATCTATAAAAAATACTATAGAAAACAGTAATTTGATAAGACTGCAAGGAAATTTAGTTTCAAATGATTTGGAAGTCAAAAGAAAATACAAAATGAGTTTGTAGTTAGTTATTTTAGAACTAGGGCAATTAAGAATAAATACATGAGAAAAGAATTATGTAAATAGTAAAAGAAATATCTAAAATATAAAAAAATGAGATGTATAATCAGTTCCTCAGTTGTAATACTACAAATTTTATTTGCATTTCTCTTTCAAATCAATTTCTCCAAAGATAAAAATTTTTATAATTTTAAATTACTTATATATAACTAAATAAATTATTAAACAAACACACATGCATTCATGATAAATCACATTTTCAAATACCTTATTAGATTGTCACAAAACTACTCAATATTTAACTGCTACTCAGAACAGTAAATTTTAAGATTCTTTTATAGTGGATTACAAATCTTCCAGTATTATACTTTACAAAGCTTGCAAAAGTTGAATGCTGGGAATTTTCAGATAGGAAAAGAGATTTTAAAAAAAAACGTCTATTTATATCATGCTACAAATTTCCGATGAAGTTATATACTATCAGGGCTCATACAAATTTCCAAGAATCCAATTCCAGTAATTTTTCAGGAATCAAACCAAAAGTTTCTAGGAGATAACAATTTTCATCTTAAATAATTCTTTATTTTATTTTAAAAATTGTTATTAATTAAATACTAAATATGCATATAATTATGTACATACAGAATTTTTCAATTATATTTGCAAATATTAGGAATCAAAAATTGCAAAAATTAATGAGATTATTATTTTTTATTTAAGCTAGAATTATATTTAATGATTACTTCAAAGTTTTCAATGAATTTACAGCAGGGGTGCACAACCTTTTCAGAATGAGGGGCCAAAATATGAAAAAAGATCAAGTCGAGGGCCAAAGCAGCACGTAAATGTTAAAACATGTTATAAACGTAAAATACACTTTTTTGTGGCAATACGCATGAATTACAATTATTAATTTACTTATTTTACTCATGCAAACATTATACAATGAAGGAATAAAACACAAACATAGATATGCTTTCCAGAAAAAAACTTGAAATTGAATAACAGGAGAAAATTTTTTGGTAAATTTACAAAGAACGCAGTTTAAATTTTGAAAGAAAATTAGTAAAATTTAATGTGATGGCTGTGACTGAATATTTGAAGTTATTGATATTATGTTGGGCTTAAGATTCGTTGTGGCAATACGTAAAACAGAAGAAAGGTTCTCATCTGCTATTCTATTTATTTTTAATTTGTTTAAATTCATTAAAGAAAAAGTTTGCTCACAAATGTAAGTGCTGCCAAAGAAAGTTGCACATGCAGCTGCATTTTGAACTCCTATACGAACATTCATACTCTCGGGTAGCCATGAAAAGAACAGAAAATCTGCGTTATAAAAAAAATGAACTTTATAAACAGATGTAAAATATTTATTCTGATGTAGAATCGTTTTCCTATCAGATTTTTTCTTTTGTTTATTTGAAAGAGTCTCGTTTCTTTTTAAATTAGTCTTATTTTATTAACAACATTGGCGGGCCAACTTTAAAGGCGACACGGGCCATAGGTTGTGCATCCCTGATTTACAGCAACAGAAAAATTTTTTAAAATAATTTTTCATATTACTAGATTATACATTGTATAAAATAAAGGGTAATTTTAGAGTTTTTTTTAACATTTTATATAAATTCCTATCTATTAATTTATTGAGTTTTTAAAGATATGTAGAACAATCGCTTTTCAAATATAAATGATATAACTCAAAACAAATACAACTATTAGATAAAGTTTCCAGAATGACATTTTTTTAATTATTATTTAATAAAAGCAATTCTAAATTTTCTTTTCATTACTTTCAAACTCTTTTATAAAACTATACAATTTCCTATCCATATTCAAGGCTTTTCTATTTCCTTAATCACTCAATAAATTTTCTCAATTCTTGGTTATTTATATATAAACTGTTAAATAAGCACACCTTTTTAAACCACAACTGATTTGTATTGTAAAAGTACTGTTCAAAACATTGCTTGAAATAGAGAATTTATGTTATAACTGTAGCTGAGTCCACACTGTTTAAAACTTAGACCCATAAAATTTCTGATTTTACAATTTCTTTTGAAAAAACAAATGAATCTAAAATTTTAGAACATGCTTTGGGTTTACATTCTTAAACAGAAACAACAGTAGTGAAAAAATCTTTTAAGTGAGTAGTTTTTTAGCAGATACATCCTGCTTTAATAATTACTGGTTCCCCCCCTTCCACATAGGATTTGATTAACGATTCACCTATAATTGAGATACAGAAGTCATTCTTGCAAATCAGACAATGAACATATATTTTTTTGAATTCATAAAAGCCAATCTTTGTATGGCTTTTTCAGAGTCCCCTGGTCATTGAAAACACACTTTCTACAATGCATATTAAATCATTTATTTCAGCCTTTATTTCACTAATAAACAAATTTATACCTATTGACTAATATCCCTAATTTTTACCACAGGAAACATAGTTTTTTTACCCATGAGGAAATTTTTACCACAGGAGACATTGAAGAACAAATTCATGCCAATTCACTGAAATTATATGCAATTTTCACCAAAAGTACTTTTAAAAAAAGACAAAAAATATATTTTAACACAAAAATTTTATATTTAAATATTCAGTGAATTTTATACAATATAAAGAACAAAGAAACAAATAGAAAAAAATCAGTTAAAACGACCCATCTGATTACAAAACATGACCTTGTGTGGTGACTATATCACTTTACTTTACACACATAAATCTAAATACAAACTATTACCATGAAATTATTGTGGCGGAACTTGATCTTTAAGCAGTTAAGAATACAACAATTTAGTATAGACCATACCTCCATCTAGTGGTAAAACTAAAAACTAATACTCAATTAGGTTTTTCAGACAATTTCAATGAAAATTTTAGAATATTAAAACGAAAAAACTCAAAAACATAATATCATTTTCTATAAAACGAATGAATGCATCAAGGTACATAAAAATATAAAGGAGTATTTCATGATTTTCAAGGAGTCAACTTGAAATTCCAGGTGTTTACAAGAGTTGTATAAACCCAATAGTAATTAACAGTGCATCACTTAAAATTAACATTTAAAATTTAAATTTACTGTAGTTACATGAAGATACGTGATAAACTAAGGGTAAAAATAGAAATCTGTAAGATTGCAAAATAGCATAAGCACATTTATAAATTGAATACTTTTGAAAAATTGATAAATTATCAAATAAATTATCTATTAATTCATACGAAGAGAAGAATATTCAATTTAATCTGAAAAGAAAAATTACATTAAGTAATATAAAAAAAATACTCTATGCTATATTTAAAATAAAATTCTAAATATTTTTTTTAAATATGAAATATTTAATATGTTAAAGAGTTTTGCACACCCTGTATATTAGTATTGAATTTACATGAAATAATCAAATCCATTTTCAGTTTAAAATGTCTCAGCAATATCTTTTACTTATGTAAAATTAATTCAAAAATTAATAAAAGTAAAACACTTTTGAAATTTTAATTGAATATACTATAAAATAAATTAAAACGACTTTTTACGATATTTATAAAATAATTTATAAACAATGCCAGAAATTAAGTAGCATTTTTTGCATATTTAGACATTTAAAAAAAAGGAAAACAAAGTTTTAAATAACTATGAGAATATTTACTTCCACATGATCAGAAGGGAAGAAACCACTCTTTCCAGTTCGAGCAACATAACCCTAAAAGATAAAACAAATAAGTATGGCAAAGCTTAATTCTGTGACTTACATCATAAAATTCCCTAAGAAATTCATCTAAATATACTTACTTCCCAGCAAAGATTGTTTATTTTGTTGGTGACATAAATTTCATCATCACTATCAAATGAAAGATGATCAGGTGGTCCTTGATATGCAAACATTGCACGAACTTTGACTAAACAAAAAATATTGTATACAGCAATAAGAGACACATTCAATATCATAAATTATCAATGGTGAATTTTATTTTTTACTTACACATATATGGTTTATTACTAGCAGAAGACAAATTTCTTCTAAGAATTTCTGGCACAATAGTAACAGAAGGTGGGCGAGGAGGAAGACGAGGTGCACCACAAGAACGAACATCTTCAATGCACTCTTTATGGACTGCAACACCACATACTAAAGCAAAGTTGTATGTTAGAAATATAAATAGGTAATATTTAATCACATAAATTCAAATATATATAGAGAGATTAAATCCGAACAAGTAATTAATATACATAAACTATAACTAGTAAATTTTGAAAAATAGAAAAACAATAGTTTTTGCAGAAAAAAAAATTTTTTTGCAAACCAATTTAAGATTTTTATAATTATCTTTCCTAAGCAAATAAATTTTAAAATAAAAATTGATTTACAAATAATATTTCAAATGAAATAAAGAAAAGTTTAAACTACAAACATAATTTTTTAATCAATTTGTAGTAATAATAAAAAATGTCAATAAAAGTAACTTAAATATCTAAACATCTTAATCACTCTTCAATATCCTCATATAACATTCAATCTCGCAAATTAAGAAATAATTTCTTAGGACTTTTTATCTTAGAATAAGGACTAAATAAATGGTGAGCACCAATTGATTTTTGATTTACTAAATATAATTACAAAGCTACTAGTCCATAAATATAAGAATGCTTAAGGCATGAAACAAATCATGGAAATTCAAAACATGCCATATTTCTTTAAATATCTTATAAGGTCAAATAAAAGATTTAACATTTTTATAGCTCCAAAGTGTTATATAAAACTGAAAATAATTACCTAGAATTATTTCAGCTAAACACAATCCCTTTTGTCCTTGTCTTAAAATTTTATTTTAAAATATATTTTTATACACACATGCATTCATATACAAAAAAAATGGTATTTTTCTATTATAGTGCCACTTGTAATCCTAAAGAAATAACATGTTTTTTATGAAGAATTGAAAATAATATAACATAAATATGATTATTTTAATGGCTCAAAATTTTATTTTAAATCAAATATATTCCAATCTTTCTTTTTTTGTGCAAAAATTGATTAAAGAGTTAACAAAGTTAAACATGCTAAATGCTAAACAAGGCTAAAGATAGTTGGTGCAAAAGATGGTTTAGTGAAAATTTCATCGTTTAAAAAGAGCATTACAGTCAAGTATCGCCGAAGGAAAAATGTAGCCAAATATAGCAAAATTTAATTGTTTCATTGGAAAAAAGGTACTATTACATTATACTTAGGCAATCGATCACCAATCCAATTGCTAAGCAGTTTCCGACAGAAATAAACTTTGGTATTCCAATAATTTTTGTCAATAAGAGATAGTTATTTAGTTTATAAAATGCAAATATAAAAGGTTAACATAACTTTTTAGTAGTTTCTAAAAACAAAAGCATTTTCAAATAATACTCGAAGCAAATGGAATATTTACAAAAGAAATTCTCAATTTTGCTTTCCTCTTATGGTGATTATTGTATGTAGATATGATGAAAAGTGCCCAAAAAATTAATACAAGTGCTTTTTTTTCAATTAACACATCCTCGTTTATTCCTCTGTAATTGATCTACACATCTGTAGACAGGATAATAATCTTCATAATTATTATTAACTGCTTTTTAAACTGAAGACCATATTAATAAAATTACAAATTTTTAAACTTAAAAATCCTTGCATTATTACATTTAATTTTTCTTCAAAATGCTTCCTCTTCTACCATTTTTTAGGAACTTACAGTTGTAAAATTAAGGTAATGATTATAAAATAAACCTAAATAAAAAGTTACGCATAAATCTATCAACATTTTACATTTTTAGCCTGATCAATTCTGAATTCTACAACATTACCTATTTTTTTTTCTTCTAGAACACTGTAACAACTCTTTAATTTTATAGTTAATTTTCCCAGCATTATATAAGGTTTATAAAATAGTAAAGTTTAAAAAATAAATGCACACATATTAAAATACAAATTTGACATGTTATCTGCAGCCATCTATAAATTTTTAAAATAAAACATCTAAGAATCTTACCAGAACACAAGTATCCTTGATAAAATATTCCCCTATAATTAAAAAGAACTATTATTATATGTAAGATTAATACGAGATAAATATTAAAATAATTGATAAATGGAGAATAAATAACAGTAAATCAAATTAACAACTTTTACTTACAATAATATAACTAATAAGCCAAGAAGCAAATCTTGCAAAATAGCAAATTAAATAAAAATTCAATCATTTTTAAAAAATAATCAAAGAGATGACAATTCAGAATCCACTTATATATTATAGAATTATATAAATATTTTATATTAAAAACACATATTTAATATATTTTGTAAAATAATTCTTCTAAACCAGTTGTTTTTAACATTGTCTATATATTCTCAAATGTAAAAAAAAGAAATATTTGTTGTTAAAGCAAAAATATTTTAAACTTAATTAAATTCTAATAATAATATTCTTTATTAACGATTTATTTTTCAATATCTAAAAATTAAAACAAACAAAATATATTAAGAAAAGAATCAAGTAAATGAAAGCTTAAAATAGATTAAGTTGAAATACTTTGTAAATACATGCTGCAAAAGGTAGAACTCAAGAGATTAACTAAAAGTTCTCTTTTTGCATTCCTCTTAACAATTGTTTTTAGCTTCATTTATTTCTCTATTAAAAACTTAATATATGTAGCATATTACATTATCTTGCTGGTATATAAAACAAGTATTTTTCATTATTAATTAATATCATTTTTGAAGTAATTTCATTACCAATGTATGGAAAATCAGATTTAAAATATAATAAATATTTATAAAAAAAAATTTTTAAAAAAACTAATAAAAGTAAAACAACAAATCTTGGAAATGCATTGAAATTTCTCCTATTTCAGTATGCTTCTAACCCCATTTTTTGTAAACCATAGTAAAATATTACATTTTTTAAGTTTACATAAATACTGCATTGTTAAAAATTTAAATATATTAAATGTTGTAATATGTCCCACAAAGATTACAATAATGATTCCATTTAAGAATAATATGAATAAAAACTTACTGAAATACGTATAGATTTACATTTCAATCTTAAATAAATTATTATAAGAATAGAAGTAGTTATATATAAAGGTACTTAAGTATTAGCGTCACCGCAACTTCTTAAGCCGAACGAAAAAATTTTTTTTCTTGTGATTAGAAAATTTCTTTTTAGGATTATAAGTCAATTTTTCAAAAGTAGAAAAATGTTCAAATTATAGGTTATGCGCTAATTCTACTTAAGTTTTGGAACAAAATTAGCTGCAGTGATGCTAATATGTAAGTACTTATGTAATTATTTTTTGTGGCCATCCTTTGATCAATTTAATGGCCAGTTTATGCACTTATTAGAGCTATATATGATATTTTTCGGTTTATTTTGTCAATTTCAATGTATATAATTGTGGTATAACTATAATAATATCAATATTTGCAACTATAAAATATGTAAACCAAAATAAAATATATATTCATTATTTCTCAGTTCAGATGATTTTTAGATATTGATAGATGAATAATGGAATTACTTCAAATTAAGAGTCCAGTTTAAATATATAAAAAACATGTTTCTTATCTTTAAAGAAAATTCTAAAATAAAAATAACCGTTATTTATCAGTTGCCTAAATAAAAAATATAAAATACATTTTCAGTTCTAATTAATTCATTTTTTGATGATAGTGAAGATTTTAATAATAATTGAATTACTGAAAAATTATCTTATTTAGCTTTCATATTAAATATTATGTAAAAGAGTTATCTTATTATATTGGTACTTTTTAAAAATTCCATATTTATTTGAGAGATTATATCAAATATGCAGTTGTATTAAGTTAAAAAAAATGTAAATTTGGCTACCCTTACCCTTAACATTACATTTTAGGGATGAGATATGCACAAAGAATAAGATGCACAAATGACTGAAACACAAAAGTTACCTGAGTAACTTTTCACATTCTGCACATGTTGCAGGTTTGTCAAAAGAATGCATTTGGAAGATATGATCTGTGGATCTGAGAGCAACAGGACAAACATTATCACTGTAAATTTAAAAAAGTAAATGAAATTAGGTAAAAACATATGTATTAGCAAACAGAAGAAATCTAACTATTTTTCAATAAAAATTATTAAACTTAAATAGAAAAGGATAAAAACTACATTTTTGAAAATTTAACTGTTAAATTATACATCTAAATTTTATTTCATTGTAAAAAAGCAGTAATAATAATTTATGGAAATACTGTATTTTCCTGTATAGAATTTGCAGCTGCATATAATCTGGGTTAATTTTTTTTGGCGAACATTCGTCAATGTATATTGCTAATAATGTGATGCCAATTAAAATAAAAAAACAATATGATTAAAAACACAATAAATGGTACAAAAAATATTTATTATCAAAAAACCTGTTTGGATCCATCACAATACAATAAAGTGAGTTGAAAGCATGACATCAATCAAAATCCGAGAAGATTCTGGTAAAACTTATTGAAATTTAGCTTATAATAATTTCTAAAACGAGATTTGACATATTTTAAAAATAAAATATATTTGTTTCCATGATATTTAAATGAAAGAAATGGATTATACTTTCTAACTGCGTTTTGGATACATTTTTTCTTTTGTAAAGCAGATGCTTTGTTTTTCATCTTACATTAACATGTTTATCACTGTTTATTTTTATTTCCATTCCCTATAGCTTTTAGTTTAAAATGTGCTGCATAACTAAAACATTTTTGCCTCTACATTACAACATACAAATTTGAATTTTTAGAATGAAACATCTCCTGTCAAGATAGAAGGTGAAATGATGTTAGCCTATAGCAAATGTAATATCATTCCAAGGAACCAAATTCATTCTTGAATATAATTGGACAGTGCTGATTATAATTAAAATAAGTCAACTGAGTCGTGGCACCATCTGTTATTTATTTTATGAAACATAAATGCCTTTTATTTCAAAATTTTAATGTAAGCTTTCTTGATTGAGAATATTTCTCTATCAGATTATCCACAGCAGCATATAATAAACACAATGAAATTCACAGCTTTTTTAACACATAATCCATGGACTATATACATGAAAATACAGCAATTAAAGCTGGATATATAATACATATTGCTAAGATTTTAAATGGGATAAATGAAATAAAATAATAGCCATATATGTAAATTTTAAAACATACAGAGCTTTTTCAATAGCTTCAATCCATTTCTGTTTCATTTCTTCTGTTTTAGCATACATAGTAAGAGCTGTAGTATTTTGTCTGTGAGCTAGCAGCCAATAATAACTCCACTAAAAAAATCATAATTTCATGTATAACATTGGAGTAAAACAAAACATATTATTAAAAATTCCTATAATTTTCACCTTTCCTAAGCACAAAAAATAATTGTTAAAAACTTTAAAAAAATCAATTTCTAAAAGCATCATACATGAATTCACATGTAAATTGGAGAAATATAAAAAAAGCCTTTTTTAATGAAAATTTTGTAATGTTTTTAACATATTTATGTACATTATATGGAAAGACATTATTTTGTGATAGTACTTCTTTAATATTCTATCACACAACAAAAACTTCTCAACTCATTTTCTTTGTTTAAATAAATAACTGTAAAAATATTTTTATGTTGTAATAAAATATCCTTCCCAATGTATTTTCCAGTATCCAATATTTTATTTCTCATGCTTGTTTTCCAATAAATTTTGATCAAATGCTTACCATATAAAGAACAATACACTAAGATAATAAAGATTAAACTTCTTGTGACCTAATAAACTTTACAGGAAAAAAAAAAAAATGAAACCATGATTCAGTTTTAGGTCTAATAATCTCAAGATTTTATTTTTGAAATTTTTAAAGGAAATATTAAATCACTTACAATGTAAAATGTGTAAATAAATTCTGAATAAAAAGTTTCATTATTTTTTTATTATTTAATCTCTTCCGGGAATCCCCACTTTGGCTAGAATAATAATCACTAAAATTTAAACAAAAGTTAACAAAATTTACAATTTATCAATAGAAAAGAGTATCAGATCATTTATTCAGTACTTAATAAAACATTTGGTTTTTAAGATACTTAAAATAAATATGTAAAACCTTCTAACAATGTTTATCAACAATTGTTTAAACTTTTTAGTACATCTATTTATAGTTATTTGTTATGATAATTAACCCAAAATTTTTTCTGTGACTCAAATTTAACATTTAAGGAATATAAAATATTTCACATTCACATCATTAGATTTTTTTTTCAGAAATACTTTTCCCCATGTGTGCCAATAAGTTTTTTTCTTTAAATAAAAGAAAATGTATATATCTTGTAAATTTTACTGACTATTTAAATACATTTTAAAGCTTATAACTTCATGATGCACTACCAATATATTTGAAAAATGTCATAGATTATATACAACAATTCAAAATTGTGATAAAAAGTAATAATGTTGAAATTACTTATAGTTGAAGCCTCTGTTAAAGCATTAATATATTTCAGCTTGTAATACAAAATTATACTTTTTTAAATATTAAAGATATTGAATTTTTTAAAACAATAAATTTTAAAATATGAAATAGTGTTGCATTCTTAGCTATTATTTTACTGATTATAATATTGACTTAATGAAGAAAAATTAAATTATTACTGTAAAAGGATAAGATATGTAGGAAAAAATTCCAACAAATAAAATGAAGCATAGAATAAAAGTAAATATTAAAAATAACTGATGTTCTTTTTTAAATAAATTTAGAAGGCAATAAACTCAGAAATTGGAAGTAATTTTTCAGCTGCATAAAACAAATAAATAACTTTTGAAAGAGAAAGCAATAAGATAATGTGTTCAATAACATTCTATCAAAAAGGAAAATTAATTAAAAATATTTCAAAACCCATGACAAGAATATATCTAAAGTATAACTGATAACATTATTTTGATTCACATTGATTAGTACATACTAAAGAAATGTCATAAATCATGTAATCAAGTAGCTGTTCTCACACAAAAATAATAATTTTCCTCTTTCCTTCTAAAAAACTTTATTTAAAATATTAAATATAACCAGTTTTTAAATAAATAATTAAAATGAATTTAAAATTTATTATACAAAAATTTAAAAGGCCCTACTATGTAGGGTATACATATTCATTTATCATAATGTTGTTAGTTCATAAGAAAAATGTCAATGTCCTTAATATTCATGCTAAAGTTTTACTACTTTAAATATTAAAAAATATTTTGCAATTTAAAAATTTTAAATTGCAATGAAAAATTTTCAATATCCTTTACTACTGTTCACAAAGCATATTAAAAAATACTTATTAATATTTAATAAAAATTTTGGATAATTAAATATAAAAAATAGCAAAGCTTTGATTTTTTTAAAAATACAAAATACCTTATCTTTACTGCCTGATTTTGTAGTACTCATTACATCTTCAACTTTATAATCAAGTAGAACTAATGCTTCTTTGAAACTAAATTGCTCACCCTATAAACAAAAAAATATACCAAGAATATTTAAATAAAAATTAAAGATATAATAAACATTAAGTAAAAGTAAGTTATTTTTAAGAATTATACTAATTTGAATTATTAAAACTGCCAAAGCATATAATATTTATGAAATTTAAAAAAATGCATTACAAATTTATTCATAGGGAAATTACATCTAGTTTCATTAAGATTAATATTTGTCTATGGAGTTTATAAGTGCCTAACCTTTTAAAAATAAATTAGCAAAATCATTGAAAACATGAATGAATAATCTGTCAATAAATTGTATTTAGCTTTATTTTAAAAATAGAGCTGGAATACAGACATGCTATATTTTATATAAATGTCTGTATATTCCAGTTATTCCTCAAATATATCTTAAAAATATTAGATTTAACTGAGAACTTTTTAAAAGCACAGGTTACTCCTTGAGTAATAAGTTTTAATAATTTTTATAAAAAATACATCACTTTTCAATGGTATATCAGGTAGGATAAAATGTGAACTACAAAATAAGCTAATATAAATCTATTAACTTTAAATTTCTATAAGCAATTTATAATTATAATTTTAATTTAAATTATACTATAATTTATTAAAATTATAACTCAAATTTTCTATGAGCAAATAATATTTATTTGTTACAATAATTTGTATGGTAAAATTTAATTGTATTAAACTCAAGCTCATTATCTTAACTAGACAAAAGAAACAATAATAAAAATCAGCTTTGCCTGGTTATGAAAATTTCTTCCTTTACTGCATGATTTAAAATAAAAAATGGAATATATGAAAAACATAAAGTGAATGATTTTATCATTAAGAAAAAATTCAAATATATTTTATTTTCAAATGTTGTATTCTTGCTTTACACATACAATAGAAATAAATTATTAGTTACTCTAAAATTCCTTTTCTTAAGAAAGCAAAATTAAAGAAATATTTCAATTGAAATTGTGAAATTTAGTAAGCAATTATAAATTTGATTTCATAAAGATTCTTCACTACTAAGAAAAGGAAATCAATTCTAAAGAAGATATTGGTTTTTTATAAATATTCCTTTCATAATAATCATAAAAAAACTATCAATATTAAAATCATTCAAAATGATGTATATAAATACAAAAGATTTACATACATTAAAGAACATATTTCTGTTTCAAATCAATAATATGCACACATCTTACCCATAACAGTTTATCCATAATCTAGTGTGCATGCAAAATAAATTATTATAATTAATCTCACGAAATTAATTTAAAATCACTTTTTATAAGAGAATGAGAAAAGTTAAAAACTATGAATACAAGAATGGAACGTTCAGGATATAAATCTTCATTAGATTAATTTAAATATATGAAATAAGTTATTAAGACTTGACAGGAAACTATATTTAACTACATCAAAAGTAAATAAATGTGAAATCAAAATTGTAAAACATAATGAAACATTTAGTATTACCAATTTTAATACTAAATAATATGTTTAAAAAATTATATAAAATGAAAAAAGATTGAATTTATGATTGATGAATTAACAATAAAAACTGCTAAAACAGGGAACTAAAATTATAAAACAATTTTATCGAAAAGCAGTTCTTAATTAAAGCTTTCATACCTCTTTTGTTGATTCTAAAAGTTATTTAATAATTTTACAAAGAAAAATCATTCATATGCTGCACAGATAAAATAATAGCATGAAATATAAAGAGGATAAAAAGAATACATGATTAAGAATTTTAAAACAAATAAATTTTTTGTAGCAAGTCAAATTTCATTACCACATTATGGTTTGTAAAATCTTTAAAATACTTTTTTTTAAACAAATAATGTATTAATGACTGTGACAAGCAAGATTTTTAATAACACAAAAAGGTACAAATTCTTTTTCCCATAAATCAAATAAAAAATCCTGATCTTCAGCTTAATCATTACACTTGCAAAGATATACTTTATTAAATTTTAATCAAATAAAAGTACTTTAACAAAACATATAGAGATACATTCTAAATTTGATTTTAATACTAAATTGATATTAAAAGACAAATTCTAAATTGAAATTATTTGATTTCTTTGACTTAAAAATTTATAAGATAATTGAATCAATGTTTGGTATTAAAGAGCTCAGATTTTGATTAAAAATTCATAAAATTATATAACTTGCAACTCATAAAATTACAATATTGAATAATTTCTCTTTAAATTTAAAAAAAAATTAGTATATATATTAGGTCTACTGGAAAGTTCTGTCCATTGATCAATGACAATGTTGTTGAATCCAGAGAGAGAGTAATCTTTTTCTGACAACATTGAATATCACAGAAAGCTTAATTCTGCTCAGCAAACTATTTTGGACCATATTCAGAAGATAGGATTGGTGAGGAAATATTTAAAATGGGTGGCACATGAATTAAGTCAAAAGAATTTTGAAGATCGAGCCATCACATGATTCTATATGCTTGTTCGGAACCCATCTTGAATCAGATGATAACTGGTGATGAAAAATGGATTACTTAAGAAAACATCATAAGGAATTGTGCAGAAAACCTAGCCTTTCCAATTTTAAAACAAATTTGACTCTGAATAGGAGAATGTCGTGTATATGGTGGGATGATACATGTATATGCATAGCAGTCAGAAGATTTTCACATTTCACATAATTATTATTAATTTTATACCAAACATTTTACTAGGGTAATTGATAAACATTAAAAGGAAATAAATGCCTATAATTTACACCATAATTATATTTACCACTTATATTTATGTGTATCCATTATTTAATCAATAGAATTAATAATCCTATAAGCTTTAATAGTGTGTGACATTTAGAAACTATTATTACATAAAGTGTTAGTATGAATCAATTTATTTAAACATGTATTTCATGTCAGCACATTTATTATAATAATAAATAATTAAGAAATAAAAAGGAACTTGAATTGATATACATAAATACACATACATAAACACACACACAAACAAACATAATAAAAAGAAATAAGTATTTTGAAACTAATTTTAAATACATACTCTAGTTGATTTGCACATCAGCATCACTTTATCAAAAATAAATACATATCTATGAATAAAAAAGAAATATTGATATTAACAATAATGGTGTTATTGCAGCATATAATAAGAGTTTAATATATATTAAATATACAATTGCAATTTTTAAGATTAACTGTACAGGAATAATTTTTGTGTCAATATTAAGAATTCAAAATATTGAAACTTCATTTTTAATATTATAACATTGTTTAATATTTCTCTTTCTACGAAATAAAGTTAATAAAACTAGAAAAAATATAATTGATATGAAATTATATATCATCATTATATATCATTATATATCATATGAAAAAATTATATATCATTATATATCATATGAAATTAAGGTATTCACATATTTATGTCATCGCAGTGAATTATGCGCCAAATCAAAAGAAGTGCATCAATAATTGCCTTAAGATATCATAACAACCAAAATAAGAAATAACAAGAAAATATTCCTAATAACATGTTTTACATGAAAAATAATTAACTAAGAGATTAAAATTTTCTGTGGTGACACTAATATGTAAGTACTGAAATTATTTAAAATTTTTATAATCCTAAACAGTCTAATCAACAGATTTTATCATTAAAATTGAAATGCTATCTAAATGGAATTTCAACAAAATTTCCTGTTAAAACTGAATTATTTTAAAATAGAAAGAATGTTTAAAATTGCATTTTGAAAGCGAAATAATTTTTTAAAAAATTTTAAGGAAACATAACAATATTTTTAGATAAGATTTCAAAATTTCACAAATAATACAACTAAGTTTCTCTTTCTTTTTTTTTTATCCCTCTCAATAAAATGATTTGGAAGTTTGAAAGGGATAATCTCCAAATCTATTATTATGCATCAAGCAAAATCTTTAAGAAAAATTTTAAGCAACTTAAAAAAAAATTTAATTTTTAATGGACTATTGAGTTTTATAGGGCTAGTGATAGAACATTCCTTACAAAATATGATTTTCTAAAGAATTTCTAAAATCAAATAAAAACAATTATACTGTTAAAATCTACAAAATATATGTAACCCTAGTTTAGGAAGAGTAAAATTCTTAAAAAGTTAATTTTAAGCATTAACCACAGAATATTACTAGCAAAAGAACTTAAACTCACTTAATATTGGAAAAATGTATGTATAATTTTATAATAATTATACTAAATGCACTAATATTTATAGTTATGTGTAATTAAATAATTCTTTTATCTGATTATTTAAGTAATTGATTTTAAATGTTTAAAAAATAATTTTATTTTATTATGAATATTCAATCTATCTATTCCAAAAATACCTAAAAAGCCTACAAAAAATGAGGGTCCCACAGAACCTAATCCTTGCTAAAATTTAGACACACCAAATATGAGTAGAGGAAGCTATGTCACCTGTGCACTAATTATACTTCGGGTATATTTTTTGATCCTGCTTAAAAATGTGTGTTCTTGTGTGGCTACTCAAGAAGCACAAAAATGCAGCTTGGTGGGATCTCAATCTAAATTGGTAAGATCCTTTTCGCATATTTTGCAAAACACCAAGTGTGGTTGGGAGGGGTTTTCAAAAGTTTATTCAATTTTGTTTTAGCCAGGAATGAAATCTCACAGAGAATGAGCTTCCCACAATGACTTCCTCAGCAGCGGATCTGGCCAAAAAGTCAATTTTTTCATTCCCTTCAATCCCAACATGTGAAGGAATCCACTGAAAATGCATGGTATGACTGGATCATCAAATATTAGCAAAAGCCCAAGATAAGATTTGATAAATATATTTTTAAAAAAAATTGGAAACATCAATATTCAAAAAATTTCTCTTGATAAAGAATACGAAATACGATTTCCTTTAACTTTGATTCAATAGAATTTTTTATTGATTTCTTAAATATTTAATTTTGATTGAATATTTGAACTTTTAGATAACTATTTTCTCTAGTTAAAAGATTTTTGTTAAGTGACAAAAAATGCTGAATAATACAAACATTTCAGGTTGGCAGAATAATTACAGAGCATTAACTAAATTGGTAAATTTTCTTTTTTGATTCAATTATTAATTTGACTACCTTCAAAGTCACTCTTAACGATATAAATGTGATTGCAAGATATCATCTAAGAAAAAAATGAAATAAAAAAGAGACACCCAGATTTTTGAGAAATAAATTAAAATAGAGACATCACTAAAACTATCACTTGTCTAAGAACCAGTCAAGATCAATATATGAAGATTCAGAAAGATGGCAACAGAACCTACCACCTCTGCATTGTGATAATATTCCACTAACACCAAAATGCATTTTTGACTGCCCTGCCATTTTAAGATCCCTGGCTTAGCTAGGCTAATCCCCCGCTAGACATTGAAAACAGTTTATATTCCAAAAACATCAAGGAGATAACCATGAGTATGCAGAACACAGAGCTGGCTATCTACAATTCTTCCCATTGTCTTACCAATCAACCAACCATTAATTTGACGTAAAAAATGTATAAATATATTTATTTCTCCATGTAACAAGTTTTTATTTGTTTCAATTTTGACAAATGCTTAAATTACATAAAACAAAGGATAAGCTGACATAAGGCAGAAAAAGTATGTAAATGCATTTATTTTTACTGCAATAAAAATTTATGTTTATATTTATCAAAGTATTAAGTGATGTACATAACAAACCAATACAATATTGGATATTACAATAACCTTTAAAATGTAGGATATGCTTTATTTACTAAAACGTGGATAGTATCTTCATAGATAACTTTACAACAAACATTAATACACATTTTTGATGGAGTAAAACTATTATAAAATTATTAGGCCATTTACTAAAAGTTAGAATATGTATGAATACATTAACTACAGATAATTAACATTAGAAGTAAGACAACCAAGTTTTTCACAACACCATAAGTTTTATAATAACACTTCTTAATATAAAATTATTTTACTGAATTCATACCTGTTTTTTAACCTATTATCATCATGAGATCTAATTTTTAGCTCTCCATCTTTCAGAAGCCTTCCATAGTCTTTCAATTCTAAATCATCAGGCTGCAAAAATTAAAACATTTTTAATGAAATAAAAAGGGCTACTTTTTTAATGCTGTTAATAGAATACATTAAATATAATTTGCCCTTATGAACAAATACGAATGAATGCTACTACTTAATGCTAAAGCCAAATCAAAATTACTTCACTAAAATGTTTTCCTTAATATAAATTTCTATATGGATTCCATGACAATTTGTTTTATGAACTGAAATTGTCATCATGACAATCCTTGCATCTTATAAGGGATAATATATTAACACATTATGGTTTTTGAGAATTAAGTTCAAATATCAATGTTTTAATTTATTAGTTTAAAACCAAAAGTTTTGAAATTTGAATTTTTTGTTAGTTTAATTTGAAATATGAAGCACATAAAATAAGTTTTTTTTTGGAAGTTTGGTTTTCATTATTAATATTAAGTTTAATGAAATTAAACTGATTTGGTTTGTTTGCTACTCAACAGTTATTTTTTTACACAAGGTGTATTTAGATTGGAACTTTCAATTTAAATTGATTTCTAAATCACTACAAATATTTAAAGCCAAAGAAGGATTTAAGCCCATTAAACCACAGTACAAAGCATTTAGCTGCTAACTCAGCTGAAACTAGATTGAAAAATTCAAATTTTTTCATATTTGTGTTACAAGTGGATAGTATGAAAGATTTACTTAAGTACAATTTTTATTTGGAAAATGAAGAGGCTTACTTCATTTCCAAAAAAAAAAAATTCTAATTATTAATGTAATACATTTCAATATTTACACATCCTAAATTTACTCATAATTTATTTTAAATATTAAAAGAAAGAAATTCGATACTTACCATACGTAAGTCAGTTATACTAGCTTGAATATCTCGAATTATTTGCAAGGTTTCATTATCCCTTTTAACTTCATTAATGTATTGTGCCAGATCCTTTGGAAATTAAAATACATAAATACATATTTCATTGAAATGATAAAAAATAAAAAATAATAATACTGAGTGCTAAAACTGGTATTAAAATTCAAATCCTACCTAATAAGAATGATTTTATTACACTCACCAGCATTGCATCCAAAGCTTTTTGAAGTCCAAAATAATCATCATGAGTTTTAGGTGTATTTCTAATTAGTTCCTGAAATAAAAGCATGTACATATATAGCAGAAAATGTTACAAAAGAGAGATATTTTTTGATTTAATGTGCGTATAAAAATGCAATTGTAAGTTTGAAGAAATATTATTTGAAGTAACAATGAGTAAATAAATGGTTATTTGTCAATCAGGTTTTTTTTTTTTTTTTTTTTTTTGCACACAAGGAATAATTAAACCAGCACTAATACTTTAAAGTGGATTCTGAACCCCTACCAACATCCACACCCAAGTATGGATTTGAGCCCATGAACAATCAATGGATGCGAGAAATAATATGAATTGCATAACATTAAAGATACAAAAACTATTATTTTACTTATTATATATTATTATGCAAAATAAAAAATATGATATTTAAAACCAAAATGAATTATTTTGAAAGTTTAAGTTAATAATTATGCAATGAGAAGTTGGAATCACAATATTTTTTGTATACATTCAAATAATAAATATTACAATTCTATTCATTTAAATACTTACCTTTAATAATAAATGATACTTTAATATCCTCTGCATAGGTACAGAAAGAAGATCACGCAATTTAAACTTTCCACCATTAGCTTCATGCTGGCATCGCTAAATAGAAGTTAAATAATTGAATTATTGTAACTAGCTCAATTCATATAAGTTATATTACATTATTATCTATTATTGTAGTAATTTTTCTTATTGGAAAATTAAATAAATGCTCAGCATATAATGAAAACATTAAGTCTTCAAAATGACATATATATATTAAAGAAAATTTTAAAAAAATTGTCCAAGAAAATATTTACATTATTTAAATATTAAATAATTAAAACATGATATAATACTCAATATTATAACAATTTAATATTATTAAATAATATTCTCTTTTAACTAACATTAAAACTTTATGGTGAAATACTTACTGCCAAAATTCACACCAATGACAGGTTAAATAGAAAAATGAAAGGTAGTAGTATTTAAGCAAATTAAAAGAATAATTCATGAAATTATAGAAATTTATCACACATCCAGTTTAAATCTAATATAAAATTTACTAAAATTTACCAACATTTAGAGCTTACACAGACTACTTTAATAGTTATGTTATGTATTTTACAAATATAAATATATAAAAAAGGCTACATTAAGGAATAATAATTACATAAAAATTTATACTAAGAAATTAAAAAAAAGCTTAAAATTTTTGAATAAAATACAACAAATATTTTCTTAAAAATATATTAGCATTCAATTTTTAGAAATGAAAGTTTAAATAAATTTATATATGAAAGCATTATGAGCAACTGTGTTGTTTAAAAATAAGTTGCATTAAAAAATCACACTTATTTGCAGGATAAAATTTAAAAATATAGATTAACAAAATTAAAATTGTTAAACTTTTAAAAATCTAATTAAAAAGACAGTTAAATATTAATGAAGCAAACTATTTTATATATTTAGGGTTAAAAAAAGCATTAATGTAGATGAATTATTGTTTAAATATAATTGTTAAATACCAAAGAAAGTGGTGTGTATTCAAATACAGAATTGCTTTAATATAAGTTTATACTCTTCAATTCAATAAGAGGAAAAAAATAAAAACTAACAAAGATTAAAAATAAAAATAAGATTTAAGATAATATTCGAAAAGAACATAAAATATAAATTAGTAATAATTGTTATTTATAAAACTATATACTCATCAATAAATAAATAGTGAATACAAAATAGTTCATATTTTGCAATAAATAATAAAAGTTATAACAATAAATTCAAATAATGATGTGGTTCTATGATTACTTTGTAAAAGTAAATTTTATATACTCTTCTTAAACATAAATTTTTGAAAAATTTGTAAACAAGCATTTTAATTATATGTATAAAATAAAAGTTAGCATGAATTACACATTTAACTAATCCCTACAATTTCTTTTCTACAGATTTTTATCACACACACACATAGTAATTTTAAAAACTGAATAATATAATGCGTATAATATTACCATTAAGTTATCTAGCTTATAATAATGTTTAAATAGATAATGTTAACTATACTTATGTTCGTCATTAAAGTAACAATTACAGTACAAATCAAAAATAAATAAAAAAGAAAGAAAAAAGGAAGAAAATTCATTTTATACATAAATACTGACTATACTAATATAAAGCAAAGAATATAAATTCTCATTTAAAGAACTGTAAGATATCCAAATATGAACGATACATTCACATACATTTGATAGAAGAACAATATTTATATTTTTATGAGTAAACAACGGTAAACAAATGTATCATCTTACCACATGAAGTGCAAAAAAGAGTAATATTGGATTTGATATGGATTTTTTTATTCCCAATAAATTATGTGACTTAACAGTTTGATTTAAAATATTTCAAAATATTCTTTTACAAATTTAGCAAATTTTAAATTTCAGTGTGCGTGTGAGCATGTGTGCAAATGTATGTGTCTGTGTATTTTATATAAATACACATTTAGAAAACATTAGTAATAAATTAAATAGATTTTGGATGAACTACTTAACTATTATAAAATGTTCATAAAAATTAAAACTGCAGTAACACAAATTATAAGTATTATTTTCCTTTTATAAGTACTATAATACATATGTGCTTAGGTAAAATATAAATGTACATATGTATGTGTCCATATAAATATACATATATATTTTTGTGTATTTTATAAAAATAAACATTTAGAAAACATTAGAAACAAATTAAACTGATTTTGAATGTACTTTATTATAAAATGTTCATAAAAAATTAAAGCTGCAATAACACCAATTATAAGTATTCACTTTTCATATATTTTCCTTTTAAGAGTACTATAATACATATATGTTTGTGTAAAAATAATACAATAAATCTACAAAAAATTATCCTCACAATGCAATAACTCTTATAATAAAAATTAGTAATTTACAAAGCAACTAAATAGAATATATATTATTTTGAAAAAACTTTGATTGAATTTTTATAATTAGCTTTACTTTATATTATTAAATCGAAATCTATAAGAACTTTTAACCTATTTAGTAAGAACATAAAAAAAACATGATATATCTAGCTAACTTTCAACAACAGAAAAAATTATTACTTTTTAATATAAAAAATGTTAGGTAAACACTAATTTAAGAATAACTTTAGATAGAAAATCTCATAGAAAAATCATTATTTTATTATTGTACTTTTAAAACTCACATTTTTATATTAGAGTATTTTCTAAATAAAGAAAAAAATTTCCAATTTGTTTAATTCTAAAATCTTGACACTTACTAATAATTTTTTTCATTTTATCAATAAGCCTTTTAAAATTGCTAATGTAATTAAGTAATTAGTCAACCTTGTAAGATAGTTATGTTTGAAATAAAACAAAAAACCCTATTTAGATTTGAATCCATAATTTATAAATTTATTATTAAAAGGATTGGTTTGCTAGGCGCTCAATGATGTTTCTTACACATGAGGGCTAATAAGACCAGAACTTACAGTTAAAGTGGATTATAAACCATTACAAGAATCCAAGCTTGAAATAAATATCAAACCTACAAAATTTTGAATTGGAGCTCAGAGTGCTAACCATTCTGCTCTCAGCTCAGTTCATTATTAGAATAATAACTGAAGAACTATTTGAAAATCAAATGCTTAGCACTTACAGTTAAAAAATTTCTACATACAACACTTTTGTTTAACTAAAAAAAACTCATTTTTCAAAAATTTTATAAGAAAAAAATATTTGTTTACAAAAATATTTTTAATTTAGCAAGAAACAATATAAAAAATATTTCTTACCAAAATAGCCTGATTGATTACTTCGCTTCTATTACAGAGATCTTCAACACGTTCTTGTGCTGCTGGTAATTTTGAACAATATTCTCCATAAATTGTAAATTTATCTTTCCAATGCAGAAAACATTCACTTATTTTATAATGGCTAGAAGTACACGCTTTATACAATTCACTGTGGAAACCAGTATGTATTTCTGCTAATTCCTAAAATTGATTAATATTTATTTTTTTAAAAAAGAAAAAAAAGCAAGTAAGAGATAAAAATAGCAAAATTTCAAAATTGTTTTTGATATACTAACTTGAATATTCAAAAAAATAACTTCACGTGCTTCAGGAGTCAAAACAGATTTCAGAGGTCTCATAAAATGCTAGATGAAAATGTCAGTTTTCATTGATTAAACTCATTTATTATAAATATTTATCAATAATTATTTATGTAAGTCAAACAATAATATAAAATGGTATTGATATACTATCTGTGATCTTCAAAGTTAATAAAATAACAATTATAGATTCAGCTAAAAAATTTATTCTTTTCAAAATTATTAATTCCAAACAGCATTTCATCATCAGCTTATTTTTATATTTACTATTTATTATAGTTGTTTATTTCTACATTCCAATAGCTGTTACAATATTTTTTTTCAATTGTTTTATAATAAAATGTTCAGAAGGGAAAGTAAAAGTATTAATATATCTTAAACATTAATTAATTACATGTTATCGATAAACCAAATCAAAGTTTAATATCCACAAAAAAAGTTAAAGTAAATTTTAAGCATATTAAACATATCTTGCTTTTGGAATTTGCTTTTCTCTCAAAATATTTCTAAGATTAGATATTAAGAAGTTGCAAGCAATTTAAAAGGGCTTTTAATTCACCATTTAAGATTCACTTGTATTCTTGCTATATTTCAGAATTCAAGATACTATAAATTTAATTTATACGAATATACAGATTATATATGTTCTCCCACAATATACTTAACAGTAAAACAAAGTTGGTTCCATATCAAAGTTTCGTTTAAAATTACTTAATTAATGCAATATTATTATGATCTAGAATCAAGACAAGAAACATTTTATTTTCATTTTATGACAAATTCCTAAAAATGTCAATTGTGAAGAAAGCATTCTTCTAAAATTGTTTAAATCAAGTAAACAAGATTTTGGAAATCATACATTGCAGTCAAGGATACTGATCTCTTCAGATTATATAGCTGCAATTTCAAAGATGCATACTTCTCAAAGATAACTTTTCAATTTACTATCATTTGCCCATTTCTAATCTTTTTAACAGAAGGTAACAGATGTTTATCAGTAATTCTAGCAATAAAAGAATCACATAGCTATTATTAGTGTTAGGCAATTTCCTTTAAAAAAATTTTTACTTATATTTACATTAATCTTAACGTATTCCAATGTTATGTTACCAATGAATATACATTATCTGACCAAAAGTATTTGGACACCCCTTAAAAATTATTCAGGCATATGAAGTAACTTGATGCATAATTGAAAGCTATAAGAGTATTGGTAAAAGTTTGACAAATTGTACTTAAGCCTTTCTGAGGCAATGAGTAAATTAAAGGAAACTTAGTTAGTTTGGTAGTGTTAGTATATAGTGATGCCATCTTTAGGGGGAATCAGTTGTGAAATTGCAGACATTCAACCGAAACCTAAATTTACTGTCAGTGATGTAATTATAAAGTGGAAATGTCAAGGCTGGGAAAGTGCAGGAAAACAAAGTAGTAGGGTCAAAAAAAATTAATGAATACAGCCACAGAACTCGGTAAAGGGGAGCGAATCAAAATTTCAAGTCCTCATTGGTGGAAATTTCTCAGGAGTTCCAAAGTTCATCACACATTAATGTTAGCAGCAGAATTGTTTATCGAAACATTGTTGTGTAGCCACTCACAAGCTGAACATCACTTTATGAATTGTAAAACATTGATTTCAATTATGCAGGGCTCACCTACATTGGACTGGATATGTGGTAAACTATTCTTTGGAGTCGTGAATCTTGCTTTACAGTCTGGCAGTCAGACGGGCATGTATAGATTTGGTGAATGGCAATGAACATTTCTTTAGTGAATGCATTGTGCCGACTGTTCAATTTGGTACTGGCAGTATAATGGTGTCGGAGTTTTTCTCATGGTTTGGGCTGGGTCTATTAGTTACTGTGGTTGTAAACATGAATTCTGAGATGCATATGGATATTCTGGACAATGCTGCACTCCCAGCTATATGGCAATATTTCAGGGAAAGCCCATTTCTCTCCCAGAATGATAACTGCTTCATATACACATTGAGGACTGAAGAGGTGTGGTTTGATGAAATGGGTGTTTAAAAACTGGATGGACTTTCTGAGAGGCCTAGTTTAAATCCTATAGAATACCTTTGGGCAAATTAGAGTGCAAATTATGTTGTTATCCAAATCAACCATTCTCACTGCAAGCGCTCACTTCAGCTAAGATGGACACATGGAAGTCAATTTCTATGGCTACCTATCAAAAACTCTTGGAAAATCTTCCCAAACATATGCAGGCAGTCATTGATACAAAAAGGAACCAAGATCATATTGATATATGCCTCGGGATGCTCTTAGTCTAAATCATTGGGTATCCAGATACTTTTGGCTAGATAGTATATTTGTTTATGTATAACTTCACTTTCACAATTTTCTGGTAGTATACAGCTATGAAAATAGCAAACTGTTTAAATTTCATTTCCAAATAAACTCTAATAATTCATAAAATCCAACATGGCAAAGAGATTTTCTTCAATGTAAGTACTTAAAAAAATGAAATAAATTTGATAATTCTGCAACTATCAAATCAAAATATCTAAAATAGCACTATTTCTGTAAAATGAGATCTTGGATAATCAATCCATAACATATATTTAATGTTAAAGCTACTAACAAAAGTTAAAAATAAAATATCAAAACACAGATTTTAATATAAATACAAAGAACATTTCTTGTTTATCAAATTGAACTTATAAGTTGAAATAATATTCACTATTTATACATTTCTAAAACTGTGCATTATCCTGATACAAATCATAAATTGTTGAAAAAGTTTAAATTATTTTAGTTTTTAATTTAATTGATCATTTCATATAATACATTTAAATTTAAAGTATATGTTTAGAAAGATCAACATTCAAAAAGTTAGTCTCAATAGAAAATAGTACATATATGATACACACATTTCTAATACAATAGAAAGACAATTTAATTTTTAATAAAATTTTGAAAACAAAAAATGTATATGAAAAATTTGAATAAAATAAATATAAAACAAAGAAAGACTTTAGTACCAGTGTAATTGAATGGACAAAAATAAAATATTTTATCAAAAAAATATGAAAAAAATATTAACTTTTTTTGTTTTTTTTTTTTTTTTTCATAACAATTTCAAAACAATTTAAACACAAATTCTGAAAAGAAAAATTGAGAAATTTTACAAACCTAACTACATATTATTATAAGGCAAAAGTATCCCTCTTAAGTCATTTCTATTGTTTTTGGGTAAATGAGAATATTGTTGAGAAATATTGGAGGGCCTGTGAATTATTGTTTTACGAATTAATGTTTGCATTTGTAAAATAAATAAAAAAATTTGATAATATTCAATTCTGCTATATAGAACATTTATAATTCCCACCTAATACCAGACTTAAATAATGAAATTTTTAAACATAACCTATTTCAAGGAATTATTTAGAACTACTGTCCAGTGCAAATCAATATGTATTTTTATCAGACATCTTATCTAAATGATTAATTCTTTATTTGCCAGTGAACTACATTACACATTCATTTTAAGGCATATATTGATTTTCCATTTTTTGCTTAACATATTTTGTAAATAATTTCAATTATCCCTTAGATATTCAGCAGCATCTCTTTTTGTCTTGCTAAAAATCAATATAAAGGCATTCAAGGTTAATATTCTTTTTACCACATATTATGTTTCAAAATCTTTTACTTTTCCTAATGTTTATCACTCAAACAAGTAATTCTTTTAATACATGTGATTCTGTTCACATTTCAGTATTATAAAATTAAAACCTTAACACATATTCAGTTATCTTGCTCTGCTATGGATTAAATGATGGTTATTTACAAAGAAAAAATGGATGTTTTAGAAATCACAAAAAATTTTAGGCAATGCCAAACTAATAAACTGTATGACAAACTGCAAAATATTCAGCTTACAACTTCAACAATTTTATCATAAAAAAGTAGTAAAAGCATACACTTTTTATGTATACTTTAGTCTCTGTGATAATAGAAATTAAGATAAAAAGAACCTGCCTTTACTAAGATCAATATAGTCTTCAATATAGTTTTGAAATTAAACAAATGATTAAAATGATTAAAACTCTTCAATAAAACATAAAACTTTACTAACAATTGACATATTCTGTTTACGTAATTTTAGAAATATTATATAATACAAAAAAAGTTCCTCATATATTAAATTTGAATTGTAACTTATTAGATTTTTATGACTCAATATAGAAATGTTTCATGCCACAAAATATTGCAATAGACATTATATTAATTTTCCCAACACTGATATTAAAAACGATTAGCAATTAAAAGAAATTACATCTGTTATTTCTAATTCAGTCATCTTATCATTAGATTCCCTTATACCTAGTGGGCACAGAAAAAACTACTATTTAAATTCTTCATCTATTTTAATAAAAACTTCAAAAAAAAAACTTATTTTTAAACTGAAATTTTTTTTAATCCAATCAATATCAAATTCCAGAAATTTCATGGAATTTCCAGATGCTGTACAAACCCTGTATCAAAACAGTGAAATCAAAAAACATGTAGATGGTTCAGAAAAACATGTGTCAAAGTTGGTTAATACTTAGAAAAATAGAATTTTCTAGAATCCGTGATGCGAAAATCTGTAAAATTAAGATGAACTAAAAAAAACTAATTTCTTAGCAGATTATTTTTTTAAAATTTGCAGCGATTAAATAACATTCCATAACATATATCATATAAATTATTAAATCATAAAAAGCATAAATTTTTCCCATAAAATTTCTTATAATTAATAGATTTTTTAACATAAAAATATGAGAAATTTTTATTGATTTATGAAAAAAGAAAAGCTACACACTTTTATAATCATATTTAAAGCTTCAATGTAATTCTTCTCAGTTTCAATCAATTCTTTAATACAGTAATCTCGCTTTTCCACTGGATGCCCAGGATGAGAGGCAGATACAGCCTATGAAAGAAATTTGAAAGAAATATCAACATGATTTATTATTCATTTAGATTTAACTAAATTACTTCTTGCCTTCATACAAAAACAATTAAATAAATATAGTCAAACACATGTCAAAAATTTCAGGCTTCAATTCTAATGAAATATTTTTATTCTCGTAAAAAGAAATTAAATAAGTTTGGAAGTCTAGTACAAAAATAAAAAATACAATTATTCAATAGATTTTCACACAAAAGTTCATTTAAAATAAAAATTTCTCTATTTCTTGACCAAATGGTGTTTTGATTCCAAGCAATTTTGAGTAGACAAAATTTAATACTATGATCAAAATACCAAACTTTCTTTCATCAAGGGTTTACTGTCCAAAAATATTATCTTTATTAGTTAATTCCGGACATTTTTGAATAATTATTAAATGACTGAGTAATCTCAGATTTATATAATTCAAATGATTAAATAGGCATTGATTTTACTTTCCTCACTATTATATAATTCAGATTAGAATAAAATATGAGAAATACTTCATAAATTGACCACACTAATGCAATTTATAAAAATCACCTTCATATTTTTAAATATACATTCACTGAAACTAAAATTTATTCAGCACCAAATTTCACAAAAAAGCCTTTTATTATCAGAAAGTAATTAGTTCTAAAAAGATTAAACAATACTTTTTTTATAAACTTTTAAATTACAAATTTGAATGTTAGATAATACTTTACATTTAAATTAGTATTTTGGAAGTTTATAAAATTGGATCCCAGTCTGTAATGAAAATGAAATGATGAAAATAAGTAGATTTGAAGAATTCATAATTGACTAAATTTATGTTATTACTGTAATGTTCAATCTAAACAATTTTATATGAATGAAATATACCATAAATAAACATAACACATTAAATGTAAACATATTAAAATAAATATATTTGTAGCAAATTTTGTTGACTTCATTTTACTTATTATTTTATTTCGAAACTTATTTGCATGCAACATAAGAAATACCTTCGGTTTGTATTGTATAATATCTTCATAAACATCATAAGCTTCTTCCCTGTCTTCACTAGCCAATGCATTTGGCTGCTCCACATTTGCAGCATAATCAGCCTCACTGTACAATAAAGAAGCATGCATAGCAGGCATATTAAAATGCAATTTCATGCATATTAACATATATAATCAATGATAAAATAAAACTTCAAAAAAACATAACATCATGCAAAACATTTAATTCAGTATGATAGCAAATGAATACATAAAAAAGCTTGCTAGTAAAATCCGCGTTCATCTAGATTGTAGGCCGAATAGTTCAATAAAAACAAAATTTTATCCCTTTATCATTAAATTCAAGGCACTTCTGAAATAAATGGCATAAGAAGCTACAAATAAAATCATAATTATAAAAAAAATTTAGATAATGCAAATAAATTGTCTAACCCCAATGAACAATTGATGCATTACATATATACGGAATTTTCCTTGCACCTTCTAACATGCATTTAAGCAATGATAAAATTTCTTTATGTTGGGTGCAATACCTCAGGAATTCGAAGAGTAACATAACAAAGATCTTCATACAGATCTTCTTCCTTGCTTCTACTAGGTGTTATTGGAAATACAAATGCAACCATTCTATCTTCTTCATTTTGGCTATTAAGTTATAATATATAATGAAAAAGCTTTATTGCATTAAACTAACAAATAGAAATTTTTTAAACATATCATTTATTTAAAAATACTACCGCCCATATATTAATGAAAAGAAATAGTTTATGAATAAAAAATTTTAAAATTCAATTTATTGCAATAAAACAATAGACTTAATTAATTTCAATAACATAAATGTTCATGTTTTTAAAGTTTTCAGGAAAAAATATTTCTTTTTTAAAAAACTTGACTCAAATTATTTTAAGATGAAATATATTATTGTAATAAATAGATTATAGCAAAAATATTCTTATAATTGATAGTTAAATTAAAATTGAAAAATTATTCAATATACAGGTAATTCATGTGATTTGTTAAAATTCCTATATTGAATTTAATTCAGAACATCATTTTCATTCATCAAAGTACAAAAATCTTAAATAAATGTGTTTCATCATTTTGAGAAATGCAGGAGCATTAACAACAGAGAGTAAAATAAGCTTAGAATTTCAGCTTTGTTATTTTAAACATACATATAAATTGATTTAATGGAAATTTAATTCTCCCATAAATTAAAAGAATTAAATTATATAATCTAATGATTATTACAAACAATTTCTACAAATGAATAACATGCATAATAATCAAAAACTAATAAAAAATCTTTAATTAAAATATAAATTTATAGTCATTTTTAAAATTTGTTATTTTTAATTTAAATTTTAAAAAACTTTCTATAAAATAAGAAATATACGTAAAACACTATTACTAAAAATATTAATAAAAAACAAAGATTAACAAGATAACTCGTTTTTTAAAGAGAAATTCTTAGTAAATTGAAAACAATAAACTGCATATGACACAAACTAATATATAAATAGCAATTTAGCTTGAATAAGTAAACTAACAAAATATTCTCAAGAACTAAAGGAAAATACTAATTCTCTAACTAAATAATTTTTAAAAAGAATTCTTAATGGAAAATGTTTTGAATTCTCCTTCATAAGAAATCAAAGTAACTAAACAATAATTTAAATATAAAAACATCTAAAAAATATGATTTATTTGTTTTAACTGAAGTTTCGCCATTGTGATCTATTAAAATCTTTTAAGTCCATAATTTACAGCAAAAAAGAATACCATGCTTTGATTAAGAAAAATAATATAAGATATACATCAGATTTTTTTATTTCTGAATAGTAATTACTGATAAACAGAGAGCTAATTCACTAAAGTCCTTAATTGATGAATTATTATAATTTTAGAGCTAAATATTCAGCGAAATTAGTTTTTGAAAGAGATAATATGAAGTTTAAAAATAAGTCAGAACTGGAACAGTAACAAAAATACAAATTTTTCATAAATAAGATGATTGTGTTATTCTATAGAGAACAGAAATATTAAAAAAAAGTAAAAATTGGAGAACTTTGAGCATTTTTTTCTTGATCAATGGATATGCCTTATCAAGAATCTCTTAATTTTAAAATGCAATCCAACTACAAATTTAATACCTACATAACTTTTTCCCAATACTAAATTAGAATCATTTAATATTCATAAAACTTTTCAGTAAAGTGAACTTCAAATGGGTTGAATATCAACTGAAATCTTTAAAAGTAGAATAAGCCAGCTCTCACTAGACAAAACAATTTAATAATATAAAAGGATGGAATATATCTTTTCAAGTATTGCTCAAAAATAATGAAACTTAACTTTAATGTTCAGAATGATAACAACCATCATGATGGTATATTCTCATGAATCATCCAGCAATATATTGCTGTTGCAGCTACAATGCACTAAATAATTGAATAATGAATGCAAACATTTTTTATGCATTCATTATTCAATAACCTACAATGATATTTCTTTGCTCTATATGCTCCTAACACTTTTCCATTGATTTCTCAAGTCAGAGACAAAATTTGTAATTACTTAATTTCATTAAAGTAAATATTGTTTTTATTCAGTTTAAGCATTTTGTTCAATGAACCCTTTCATAAACATATTTTGAAATAATTTAGTAAGATACAAAGAATTTTCTAAAAATATGCTTGGATTATCAAAATTCAGAAGCTGGGAAAGAAAAAGTAATGAGATTGTTTCACTTTTTATATTGTAACTAGGGATATTAAACTAGACTAACAATGAAAGCAAAAGCTAATCCATTACTGAATCAAATTATATAAATTTGTAAAGAAATTTTAATACTTTTATAATATTGATATAATTTTTAATATTTTATAATTTTAATGTTATTATAATAGTTACTTATTTTGTTCTAGATATATAGTGTGTTATTTGAGATTATATTAAAAGGAGAAAAAAAATGGTTTCAGTCATCAGAAATGCATAAGTTTATGAATGTCATACATAATATTTAAATTGTACATTTTCTTAAGACAATATTAATAATAGTAATAAAGATAATAATCATTACTTAGCAAGTTCTTCTAAATTACGATAAATTTCATCATTGTAATAATCATGATTCTTTGTAAATGAAGGAAAACCCCTGAAATAAAAAGATTCATATTGTTAAATTTCAAACAAAATACAATTTAAAAAAAATATTTATTGCATAAATTTCAATTTAAAAAATGCTATTTTATTACAAGAAATTTCAACTGCTGTGTACATGCAAGCACTGAAAATATATAGCCTATCAACAATCCAATTCAATAAACAACACACATAAGACAATGCGTATTTGGTGAAACTATTACAACACACAATTACTCCTGCTATAATAGTAAATTATCAAGATTTATGTAATTTTAAATGCAGTGTTAAGGAGAGGATACAAAAGAGATGGGATGCAATATCTCTAAATTGGTGATGAATATTTTTGTATACAGGTATTTCACAAGCATGAAGTGAATATTAAGTACATAATAAAACATCAAATCTCATACAACACAGGAGCTAGAAAAAGACCTTAAAAGGACAAGATCATTGATAACTGATGGGAATTCTTAAATTAGAAAGATGTACAATGCTTCAACAAAAGTGTGGCACATTTAAAATATTTGGATATCAACGAGTATCAGAATGCAAACTATTCAGCAGATCACAATTGATTTGAATTTATGGACTGAAAGTTCACATGTGCACTATGGTTGGCTGCATGCCACATAGGTTTATGCCTTCTCTAGATTCCTAACATCAATGGAGTGTCAATAACTAGAAATAATTGCTTTACTTAGTGAATTCTATTTCTAAACATATTGGACAGAGGTATTAGAGTAAAGAGAAAACTTCATAAATCTATAGAACCCTTATGTCAGCAGAAAATTTTTGAAGCTGGTTAATTCCATGTAATGATGATAAGGAACTTATGAAGTTGGAGTATTATGGGGCCCTTGATATATTTAGAAAATTAAGTAACAGGTATCAGATATGTAATGATCTCCTATTTAATTATCTACAATAATTCATGGCCACTGCACATGAAATGGGCTTGGCCCATGCAAAACTAGAACAATGTGATATCCCACTTCCAGTTGCTTTTGGGTGATTCTAAAATTATTTTCTGATTTTAGACATTTTCGCTGACAACCCAAATCCAGGGGCCACAATGAACTGGCTGATTAGGATGTTATCCTCATTATTGTAAGGTAGTGAGTTTGAATCTCGAATGAACCAAAGATCTGTCATGTTCACTAAAGACAATTAGAGCACATAAATATGCCATTGTCATAATGTCCTCCAAGTGAAATAATACCTCAAAGATGTTTTTTGTATCTGCTTAACTGGGGGTACAGCTCAATTCAAATTTACTACTGGAATACTCTGCAAGACTCATATTGTAAACTACCTTCAGGAAACTTTCAAACATAAATTCAATCCATCATGCTACAACAATTCTTACATAATCAGAATTCTTACACAATATAAGGCAGGTATAAATTTTTTTGTCATTTGAGAATAAGTACTTCAGATAAACTTTATCATGCAACACATAAAAATTCAATTTTTTAAACGTAATTTGAAAGATAGATTTTCATGTTACAGCTAAAAATTGCTTAAGATTTTAGTAACTCTCCTAACTACAAAAAATTAACCAATATAATTTGAAAATTTTTAACTTTAAACAGAAATAATGGAATTATAAAATGCAATCACAAAGTAGTTGGTAAAAAGGCAGATTAAAATACATTTTCCCTTTTGGATGCATGTAGTTTATAACCACAGATGGAATTTAACAACCATCTATGGTTATGAACAAATAAATTTGTTGCCAGAAAATGTCTCAAATTTAACTTCAAAATGTCTTCTGTCTTTTAATTGTTAAAAATATCTTTTAACAGTCCTCCTTTGACTGATGTTTATTTTTTGTATTAAATTTGAGTTCTCTTTCTTTCTGTAGTTCTTTCTTTGTATTACTAGATACCTTACCACAGAGAAGACAATGGTAGTTATAATCTATATTTAAAGTTATAATGACTATGAAGTATACAACCTAAAGTTTAAGGGCCATTATCAGGAATATTAACATCCACTTTGTAAATTACCTTCAAAGAGGACATTTTATACATATATAGTGAGTCTTATTCACTAGTCACAATGGAGAAGACTCAATAAACTCCCAAGCACCCTTCAAGACAGATGTGCATACAGAAAGTAGTACATCTGTCTCTTATTGTTCACCAGTGGCTAGGATTGAAATCAGAACACCATGTTTGGGAAAACACTGGATACCACTCATCCACAATGAGACAATTTTTTTAAATGGTAGGCATAATTTAAAAACTTAATATCAGTTTCCATTGTAAATTATCCATAAGAAAGTGAAATTAATAGTATTCGATTGAATAGATTTGTCGCTCCATTTTCAGATTTTTACCACAAAGGTATTTCTCTAAGATTATATATTATAAAATATTTTTTTTAAAAAAGCTGATGAAAAATATTTTTGAGATCTATAATGTTATAAGTGCAGAATAGTTCCTTATTAAATTTAACACTGAGTCTGTTATGGCAAATATCCATTATTGTAATAAATTTATCCACTATAATAAGGGAAGCTTAAAACTTATTTCTACTTTTAAATTATTTAAAATGCATAAAATAAAAAAAATTAATTGGGAGTTTTAGTTCTACATAAAATAAAAAACATTATTTAGAAGTTATAGTTTAACATTTGTGATTAATAATGTTTTAAAAAATATTAAGTTATAAAATTTAAAAAGAAAAAAATTTCCATTTACACTTTTCTTCAAATTAAAAATAAGCACTCTTATGAAACTTCACAAAATTTATATACAATCACTTTGAATATAATAATTATTATACAAAAGTATCAAATTGTTGGAAATTTTTGTTTCCAAATTCGATACTCATTTGTAATTAAAATTAAATTTTCAAATTATAAAAAATTTGTTGAATATAGTTTTAAGAATAAATTAACTTTCATAACAATTAATTTTAATTGCTTTGATTGAATATGTGAAGGGAAAAAATTTCAGCAGTAGAAAATAGTTAATGCAAGATCAAACTGCTTAAATACTTTAATATTTTTTTAAAAAAAATATGTGGCTGCAATTTCAAAATGATTCAAATAGTTGCATAAATTGTTTACTGTATTTATTGTCAGAAACAATAGCAAAACACATGGTTAACAAAATCTGGTAATTGTAAATATTTTTTGTTATAAAAAACATATATAATTTATCAAAGAAAACTACAAAATTTATCGAATGGGAAATTAGTTAAAAATGATTCACTTTTACATTTTTCTTCAATATAATAAAGGTTCAATTAACTAAAATGAAAAGACATAGTAGATAATAGAAATATGAAAAAGGGATACCACTAATGATAACGTTTTCTACCATTTACCTAATCTATTAACATCGTCTAAAATTTTGTAGTGTTTAAAACTTTTTTACTCGTCTCATAGTTTTGATCTACAGCATACTTCAACATGATAACGTGCGACGATTTGTTTATGAATACAAAACATTTTGCAAAGATTAAAGCTCACTATTTGGATCAATTGTAATTAAAAATCCAGACTTAAAGCAAAAATTAGATTTTTTTCTTCAATGTTTTGATAGAATACTATTTTCTAAAATGATTCCTATCTTAGATAACTATAAAGTGCATTTTACAATAAATATAACGTAATCTGATTAAACACAACGCGATTTTTTTTAAATATAATATCTACTTGCATATTGTGTAAATGATGTTTTAGTTGAAAAGAAAATCTTATAACATATTTTAAGCAAATGATGATGACAAAATAATATTTATCAACGAGAACTTCCGGATTTTAAAGCAGATGGAAATAGATTGAAAAAATAAGAATTCTTTTCAATTGACATGCATTATTTTAGAAGTATGTGTGAGAGAAGCGCTTTTATCTCCTTCTGTAGGTACTTTAAATAAGGATCCAACGTGTAATGGAAGTAAAAACGTACTTTTCTTTGGGCAGTTTTAAATTCCACTTAACTTATTTTGTAAGTCCTGGATGTTAAAAAATCTTTAGGGCATTTTTGGTTTCATTCGTTTGTCGCACAACGGTCATTTGTACCACATGAGGAATAATTAGATTGGGATCTACAGTTTTAATTGGATTCCGAACTACATCAAACATCAAAGCCCAAAGTAAGATTCGAATCTTCTAATTGTTGAACCAAAGAACAGAGCGCTAACCATTTGGCTGCTAGTTTGGCTAACAACAGCCGTGAGTTGCAAGGCAATTCTTTTTTCCATGGTATTTGTAAGTATGAATAAATCCATATTTGCTATGGGTTGAATTTCAAACAGTTAGTTACAAGGAATTTAATAAAACTTACACGAGTTTTAAGATAATTTATTACGTATCTCATTTAAAAAATTTTGATTATAGCGTTTGTCATTAATTTAGACAATAATTAATGCCAGTTTGAATTTCCTATACAGTAACTTATGCCATGATATAGTCAACTTAAGCGATATAACATTCTGTACCAAAACTCTTCTTATTTCTAAAAATGAGGTGTGATTGACATTCTTTCAAGATTGTAATCTAAACGTAGACGCGAAGAGTAATAAAAAAATAGTTACGACAAAATATTTGCCAACAAATATTATCTAGGAATATAGAAAGGAAAAATTCTTGTGATCCCATATATTTTTAAATAATAACACATCTTTTTCTTAGTTTTTAAGATGCATTGTTTTTCCTCGTTACAGTGTATGTGTTTGCAATCTTCCAATACGACGTTAATCGAAAGTGCATTTTACGGATGCTAAAAGGATCCCGATTTCATATTTAACAACTTAGTAACTGAAGGGAATTTTCAAGCATTTAATATCTCATCTGATTTGTTTTAGCTAATTAATACGTGAGGCGTATAAGTATTTCAAGCAGCAAAACGTACTTTTGGCGCCTTTTGAAAATGAAACAAGAGAAGATATTGATATAGATTCATTTAAACAAATTTTCCTTGGAAAAGTTGGGAAAACAAAACTGAAGCAGTTATTTTTTTTTAATATGGAATAATTGATGGCAAAAATAGTTTTTTCAATTTAATGTAGATAAATTAGGGATTACAATTTATGTTTTTACCACTGATAAATAAATTTACAATTTATGTCACAAATTTGTGAATGTTAAAGAACATATCGAACTTCGTTAATATTTGATGGCTACTTTAATTGTATACGTGTAAAGGTATGTCTGACGAGTAAGCAACTGATTAATAAAAAAAAAATTCGAAATCCACAATAATTTAAATCAAGAAAGGGAAAGCAGAATTACGGAAGTGTTTCATTGTTTCTCTTACTTTATCGGCCTCTAATGGGACAAATATTAATTAAAAACTTATTTATGTTTACGAATCAATCAATACTAAAGAATGATACAATTCCAATCGGAAAAAATTGAATACATTTTGAAAACATTGAAATTCTAAAATACTTTTTTCGATACCGCACATTAAGTTTGAATTATTTTCCTAAACATTATTTTCCTAAAATTTTATAATGTGATGCATTACAATGGTTACACAAACATAAAAAAATTACTAATTAAAAATAGTGCAAAAGTTAAAAAAAAAAATAATTTTTTTTTTAAATTTCTAATGACATGGTATTTAGCATCAAAATACATTATAAAAATAAGTCCATTTTCATTTATTATAATTTTAAAAAAACTTAATTGTTGATTTTTTTAATTTACTTCTCTTTATTTAGAAAAAAATAATGCAAAATGACAATCGAAATCATGTTAATAAAATACAATGAATGTAAATAATGTTAAACAACACAATAAATAAATAATAAGCTACCAAACCTAGTTAAGGAATCTTCCCGGCGAATGACTGCCCATTTCAACATTATATCCGCAAATAAAAGCGCCCGCACATCAAACAAAAAGGAATTTAGTAAACAGCTGGAAGCGTGCCCACACCACAATGACAACAGCTGGGGGTGAAGCGTCACGGAGGAGTGAACGCTATTTTAATAAGGAAGGATGGTTTCGGAAAACGAAGGATTGCGCAGAAAATTATTCTATAAACTGATCTGTGACGAAATCAATTTCCTATTTCAAAAGCTGCGTCCAATCTTACAAGTAAATTAAATAATTCCATTTAAGACTGGTGAGCATAACATTAAAAAAACAAAATTATTTCAATTTCATCGCAGTCTTATTACCGAATTATCTAAAAATTTCAAAAAATAAACAATCCATTTTGTTTATAAGATTGTAATGTTTCAAGTAACTGAAGGAAGGATTTTAAAAATGGGAAACAACATAGTTAGAATATAAATATACCCATATATACATGATATCGAAATCGTTATGTATGTACATATCCTGGACTATAAAAAATGATTGATGAATGAAGTTTCTACCTAAAGAAAGGCTTGGTCTCTCTTTGAATCATAGTCAATGTCGGCAATCTTCTTTCTAATTACAATGGAAGGATATTCGATAAAAACAAAAAATGTACATAAATCTTAAAAAACTTGTCGACTTTTGATTGGGTTAAGATTAACAGAGATCAATGTTTTACGGTAGAGCCACGAGTCCTATATGCAAGCTATTAGAACTCGTGGTTCTAGAATTAAAGCTACATGGTCTATCAAGCATTTAATATCTTTAATGGAGTGTTAACGGGTGTGTATTATTTTACACATTTTCACTCACTATTTTCACTCCTCACTCGGGACTTGGTCTCCGCCATGACAAGACGTGCCTAGCCACGCTCCTCAGAGATCCTGTTCTTGTGCTGCCTCCAGTAGCGAGTATTCCTTCGGGAAAAACAACAGCAGTTTTCACTGCTATTAAATGACCGATAGGTTTAACAATTTAAATTTTAATCTAGAATGGATAATACCAAAACCAAGACTGAAAAACTGCAGGAAGTCCTGCGTCAAATGCTGGAATTGAAGGCTCAAGAGGAAGCTAAGCTCCTTCGTCATCCAAACTCAGAAAAGCACATGGAAAACATTGCTAATTATGAACAAATGATTCAGTATGTACATCAAGATATAGAGGCATTAAATGTCAACTTCAGAGAAACTCTAAAGCCATCCAGTAAAGGTAGCTATACTGTTTCTGATCTGGCATTCCCCCCTCTTCCAGTTAATGAAACTAATGCTAATTCTAACGATAATGTTAAATCAGCTAATATTGCTGAATCTACTAAAAATAAAAAAGAGATCCTTAAAAAAACCAACAGAGGAATTTGTGAAACCGAAAAAAACCGCTAAAGTTACATTGCAGGAACCTTCGGTTCCCGTAACTACAGGCAATTCCTTCGCTCAGGAGGCTGAGCAGACCCCCGTTTCAGTTTCCCCAGTTGTGTAGAAACTCCTCCGGTATTAGCTAGATATGGAGATGATCCGATTGAATTCATTCGTAATTTAAAAAATAACTTTAAATATGAATTTGAAACTAAAACAGCTGAGCGTAATCTAAAAATATTTGTTAAAACCCCAGAAGCTCATAAAAATCTAACAAAACTTTTTGATGATAGTTGCATAAAATATACACTCATTAAAAGCAAAAACCCAGGAAATATATTATTCGGGGCCTTCCTATTGCTACAAAAATACAGGATATTGAATATAATTTAAACCTTATTGGTTTCCAAGTGGCCAAAGTCAGCCAAATGATAAACCCAAAAACTAGTAAACCAATGCCTTTTTTTCTGGTAACACTTTATTCCGAGCCCGAAGGGGCATCTATGTATAGGATAGATAAACTTTGTCATATTTCTGGCGTGATAGTGGAACACTACAGAGGATCCAGTCGGTGATGCAGTGTTTCAACTGTCAACAATTTTATCACTCGGCCGATACATGCCATCTTAAATCTAAATGTGTAAAGTGTGAACACAACACGAGGGACTGCCCTCACGTTAAAGCAGACACTCCCAAATGCTCAAACTGTCAGGGCCATCACCCTGCCAATTATAAAGGCAGCCCTAAATTTCTGAAGCCAAAGACAGCCAAATTCATAAAAGCTAACATGGAATTTAAAAACCAAGCAGAAACAAATATAGTGAGACCTGGCGTCTCGTACGCGAGAGCTACCTCCTCCACCCCCACTCAAGATGAAGAACAAACTCCTCTGTTGGGTACTCCAGAATTACCTGGAGATTTTTCAGAACTAATTTTTATAATGAAGGAAATTAAATCTATTTTTAAAGGAATTCCACACAATTTAAAAAAGTTAATAAAAGAACTCAAAGAAATTAAGTCCCCTATGGACAAGCTATTTAAACTGACTCAAAATATTTTCAAGACATAGAAAAATTCAATCTTACTTATATAAATATACCTAATTAAAATAATAATTTTCTATTACTATTACCTAATTATATCATTATTTTATTAAACTTTCTATCAGTATTTTGTTTAAAATTATTACTTTAGTTCAAAATTTCCAAACAACTTAAATTTTTAACTAAGCTCCTCCCACTCAAATTTTAAACCAATAATATGCCAGTCAGTCACAGCTAGAGCTCACCAGATCATTTCAAGCTCCAGATGAGGGTGAGGTCCTATCAAGATAGAGCCATGAAGACTTCATGGTAACACAATGTTTTCAAATGAGTCACGCTATTGTGTACACAGGCAAATTTCTCTGTACCTAACCCAGAATTAGGATTTACCTGTTTGGTGCAAGTTACTGGATGGAAATCTTCCTAATTTAGAAGCTAGGATTAAGCAGAAGACCTTCAGTACTTAATCTGCCGCCTTTAGATGTATTATTTCATTTAAAGGACATTAAGACCATAATTTATTTAATGTGCCCCATCCTCCGTATATGAATACGCTGGATCTTTATTTAAGTCGGAATTCGAACTCACAACCTTCTAATGAGAACGATGCCTTAACCACCAGGCCACCAAGGCCTAGTAATGACAATCCCTATAAACAAGTCTCGTAACAGATCCAATCCGGTCACAATTATAGAGTACCATATTGAGCGAAAACATAAAACCATGGATTTATTGTCTATCACTCAGCGGTCATTTTTGGCACACGAGAGTAATTACCAATAGTCTAAATTATGTTCCAACTATAGAAGTATTACAAGAATTTAAGTCTGAAGTGCAAATGAAACTCGTGAACTATTGAACTGGAATCAAGTAGTCATCGTGATTAAGGCAGCCATCACCAACGAATGCAGGTCAAAAGGGAGAGGTGGCCTCATTGGTTAGGACATCATTTTTATTATCTGAATTCGAATCTTGACTTAAATGAACTTGATTTTACTCTGCGCAAAATCCTCAGATGGGATAAATAAGCTGTGCTAAAAGCCAAATAACCTTTAATAAAATTGGGTGCTTTAAATCCAACTAAGGATGTTGAGATGAATGACTCAGAAGATTAAAGATATTAAAACAAATTTACGAAAGACAGAAAAATGAAAATATTATTAAAAATTCCAGGGTCTTTCAAAAATATGAAGAGATTTGAATGGGAAATTTCACACGAAAAATTCCTAATCAATCTCTTGAGTTATTTATTACTATTTTACATAAAGATTAAGGCAATACAGTCGATAAAAATGTGTCTAACGGTTAGTTTCTCACCATAATGGCTACATTCTGAGGGTTTTCCACAAAGAGCAAATATTTATGAGTCAAACGTGTAGATCCAATCTGAAGTTTCGTTAATACAACCTCTGTCTTGCCTTGCATGGTGAGAGATTTAGTTTAATGTTATGAACCTAATTACTGGTCTCCTCATTCCATCTTTCGTGTCAGTGACACAAATGATTGACATCAGATTTCATGTCAGCAGAAATAATTGGTCAAGTAAAGAATTCTGAAGCTGATTTTGCAGCTTTATCTACCAATTCATTTCCATTAATACCAACATGAGATGAACTCATAAACACAGAATCTGGGCCACTTTTGAAAATAATTGTCAATGAATATTTTTGATTTATTTAATAAGTGAATTATCAGTAATTGGATTTTGTAAAGATGTTAAAAGACTCCTCCTAGAATTAATATATAAAATGGATTTTTGTATTTCTTTAATATGAATGTATTTGAGTGCTAAATAAGCAGCTGTAACTTCAGGAGAGAATACAGAGGTAAAAGAGTGGAGTTTATAGTTGAATATGTGGTCCTTAATAAGAAATGCAGATTCCAGATGATTTAGATTTCGAACCACCTAAAAAACTGGTTTATACTGTTGGTAAATTGTCGATGTTCATTAAAAATAGATTTTAAAATCGAGTTATCGAAATCTGATAGGTTAAAATTACCAAATATGTTAAAGAGAGGTTCTCTCCAAGGGGAACGATCGAAAAAGAATCTCTGAAAAATCACTAAAAGCATATAGAAGTTTGTTTTGCATTCGTATTCCAAAACGAGGAATACATGATGAACGAGCTTTGAAAAGGCGATTAATCATCCTCCAAGCAATCCGGTGGAAAGGATGCATCGAACTTTGAAGCGAATACTCCGAGTGCTTTGTCTAGAATCTGGAGAAGACTGAGAGAAAGCTTTACCACATGCACTCTTTGCGTTGAGAACAGTGACGCACGATAGTACGGGTTACAGCCTGTTTGGATTTTCTAATAAAATTCCAATTTGCTAAATCGAAATTCCAATTTTTGCTAATCATGTTTATCAATTCATCTTAATAATAAATTCAAAATTCTAAATAAGCTTACCTTGAGCAGGTTTTTAATTTCTTTATTAACATGAGACATACTGAAACAGGACAAGACATGGAACAAAAAACAAGACATGGAACAAATAACAAGACATGGAACAAAATAAAACATCTACATTTTTGGGCGCAGAATCTTATTCTGTTTTTAAACAAAGATATTCACGCAGTGCGCCCTCTATAGACAAATAGTTGCAACACAGCCCAGCTGAGCTTGTTCATGGCCGGAACTTGAGGACTCCAATAATGCTATTATATGAGAACTTGACAGAGCAAAACTGTAGAAAATGATGCTGTTTCATGTTTTTGAACTTTTAAATCGTATGAAGCATTGTCAGGACCTTGGTGTAGAAAATATGCAAACAGCTAAAGAAAAAGAAATTGTGGTATGATAGAAACGCTGAAAATCGACAATTTAAAATTGGCGATCTAGTTCTTGTTGTGGCCCCATCAAAACCAAATAAACTGTCCGTGAATTGGGTTGGTCTAGGGGAAATCGTTAAACAACTTTCAGAGACAAATGACGTTATTCATTTTCCGAACAGTGACAAAAGCCAAGTTTACCATGTGAATATGCTAAAGCCGTATTTTTAGAGAGAAGAATATGTTAATTTGATGTCTTTGGAGGAAAACAATAACAAAAAATTCGATGAAATTCCTAAGCTTGAATTAGAATCTCCAGATTCTGATTTAAAGGAAGTGTGGCAGTCAATATAATCAAACACGCAATTATCTTAAATTCAAATTGGTGGAACTTTGTGAACTGATTACAAAATACTCTAACATTTTTTCAAATGAGCCTGGTTGTACCAATATGACTGAACATGACACTGAACTAGATTCTGACAGACCTATCTGTGCCAAACCTTATAGACTTTTACAGAGACAGTCTGAAATTTTGAAAGCCGAAATAGAAAAAATGCTGAAGCTAAAAGTGATAGAGCCAGGAGAATCTGATTTTACATCTCTTCTTATCTTGGTAGAAGTCCTGGAAAGGAAGCAAGACTTTCATCAACTATCGACGATTAAACAAAGTAACCAGAACAAAGTTTTTCCCACTGTCTAATATAGAAGAGTTGACAGAAAAAGTATCTGTTGCGAAATACATTACAGTTCTGGATTTAACCAGAAGTTACTGAATTAACCTGAGGTTAAGATACCTTTGAGTAAAAATGCACAAAGATATGCAGCTTTCGTCACTAGTTTTGGAACATACAGACCTTTGCGCCTTCCATTTGGATTGAAAAATGCACCCTATGATTTCAGTCGACTTATGGCTAGTATATTAAAAGGATGTGATGGATGGATTTGGATGATATGGCTATATTTTCCCAACACTGGGATGATCATTTAAAATATCTAGAGGACATTTTCATTAAGCTAAATGTGGCGAAGTTGCACATAAAACCATCAAAATGCCAATTTACACACGCTTGCGTGAAATACCTTAGACATTTGATAGGACAAGGGCGAAGAACGTCTGGCGAATTGAAAGTTCAAGCTGTCAAAGATTTTCTTATTCCTGTAAATAAAACTCAAGCCTGTGCCTTTTTAGGGTTGGCTGGTTATTATCGAAGATACATTTTTAACTTTTCTGTCATAGCAGCTCCTCTAACCAACCTGTTAAAGCGCAAGAATAGAAAATCAACTATCGATTGAATAGCTCTTGCCAAAGTGCCTTCGATGAATTATAAGAAAAACTTTCTAATAAACCCGTTTTGTACAGCCCTGATTTTACACAACAATTTATTATTCAGTGTGACGCTTCAAATATTGGAATTGGAGCTGTGGTGTCGCAAGTGATTGGAAACGAAGAATATCCTATTATGTATCTAAGTAAGAAATTTCCCCCTACGGAACAAAAATACAGCACTACCGAGAAAGAATGTGCCGCTGTAGATTTTGCTGTGCAAAAATTAAAATATTACTTAGATGGTCACCAAACTTTTATAATACAAGTAGATCATAACCTCTAGTGCGGTTGGAAAAGAATACCGGAATTAATCCTAGACTTTTACGATGGGCCTTGATTTTACAGTCCCTTAACTACGAAATAGTTCATCATAAAGGAAAACATCAGAATGCTGATAGTTTGAGTCGTATCCCTTAAAATTTTGAAAAATTAAATATATAATTGAAGAATACATTTTGGTATATATTTTCATGTGTCTTAATAAAATTTTTAAATATTCTTTTTATTTATGTGTTTTTTTAAAGTGTTCATTAATTAGGGATGAGATGAGTGCATTTTTTAGCGTAAGGTACTACTTAGAAAGAACTGGTACGTATATAAATATATATGTGTATTTCTAAACATTTATGAACTACTATTTGGTTTTCCTGGCTTGAATCGAAAACACAAAACTTTTCATTCCATGAAACGTTTCCTCCAAGTGGGGAGGGAAATAAGTCTGTAATGATTTCGACGACTCGAGATGGCGCTGCGGAGACAGCAACACGAGTTTTTTGTAAAAAAGAGAATAGAGGGCTGTTCGGCTGGATTCGAAAGTGATTGAGAACGGCCATGTCGAGAATGTAATGTTGGTGTTCCTATTACAAAATGTTCCTGTAAATTAATGCTATGTGCAATCATAGATAATAAAAAAATTGATTGCTTATATGTTGTGTGATAAATTCACGGTGGAAATTTAATTCAGCGTCAGAACAATACTCACTGAATTTGTACCTAGGCATATTGCTGAAATGTACTGACTCCAAAGATGACCCAACAAATTACTAAGCCTACTGTATAATCACTGGATTTATAAATGAATAATATCGTAATAAATATCACTTATTATCATCTTTTTTATCGATTTTCATTACTTTCAGTGTATGCATTTTAGATGTTGCATTTTCACTACCATGCACTGCATTGTGCTCTGTATTTCTATAAAGATGTTCTTGTGGATTTCAACTTTATGCTTCTTTTTTTAATTTTCACAACAGCTTAAACATTTTTAATTTTATAAATATCAGGGAATATTGGAGAAGTTGCTGTTTAATAGTGTAAGATAAATATATTTTTAGAATAAAACACTCTTGGCATTGTAAGTTGAGTAATTTTTTTAAATTGTACGATTTAAATATCCACATAATCACGCAATAAATATATACGTTTTAAATATTTTATACAAATAGATTATACGATTATGGTTATATTAAAGTTTATCAAGTTTCCGATTTTATTGGCTACTTACATATTTATATTATCGAGTTTGGTAAAATATTTGTTAATGTTAAACACCTACCTATAAGAGAAAATGAGTATTTCTCTGAACTATCAGCTGAATGTTATGAATTTTTATTTTATTTTATATTATTTTTAATAAATAATTTTCAAATCATTTACTACCTTAAAATCTTTTATAGAGATTTAATAGATGGATAAAATTTACTATTGATTGGATATAGGTTATAAACACATAAATGTTTTATTATTTTTAACAATAAATTACGATTTTACATACATATATATTAATAAATAGGGAGGGGAAAATGTCATTTGAATATTTTGTAATGTGATGTAAAAAATGAATTAAATTTTTTGATCTTTAATTTCATAACCTTTTCAACATTGTTGTACATAACCTTTTCAACAAAACTTTACCAAGATATTTTAGCAAATATTAATATAATTAAAGGATTTCTAACAAACTCAACTTCATACATATTCATTCATTGAATATTCTTATAACAGACTGACCTTTATTATCTGCCTATAACAATGGATGATAGTTTCTTCTACTACATAAACAAATTAGTCTTGATTGAAAATATACTAAACAATTGTTAATCTTTTGAGATATTACAACTTTTTTTAAATAAAACATTAATAAAGTTTTTCAAAAGAAGAGCATTTTCACCACATTTCTTTTTACAGAAAATCCCAAATCAAAACTAAATTTTAGGAAGTTTTTAAATTTCAAACCATTTTTTTACATTTAGTCCAAATTTACTAAAAACCACTTATTTTTAATGTCTTTAATAATTTATTAGAAATAATTCATTCAAGCTAAAAATATATTAAAATTATTTTTATATTAAATTTGGATAGAGAATTTGAAAAATTCATAAGATTTATTTGCTTTGCATCACATACAACCTAGTTCATAAAGGTACTAAATTTCGACAAGTTAATTATTATGACCATAAACAAATTCTTAAATTTTTTCTCAATGATATCGATAATTTTATTTTTAAGACCTCTAATACTTATTCTATTCCAATAGAATTTTTTTCACAGTGGAAATAGAATTTCTACTGCAAATTTAAAACAAATGTAAATAATTTAAAATTTAAAGGAATAAATAAAAAATATCAAAAAAGTATATAAAAGAAATACAAAAAGGTGCACATTTACTTCTAACATAAAAATTTTTCACTTTTGTGGAAAATCGTATTAAAATTTAAGTCTTTTAAAATAAAAATTTTTAAAATAAAAGGATTCTAAAATAGATTACAAATAAAGGAGAAGAAATAGAAAACAATATAATTAATAGCCTTATTTTGTAAGTGGCAAACAAAATTTTCCAAACATTTTAATTTGAAAGTAACTTAAATTTTCAAGTTTTTTTTTATTTAATTTAGAATTAAAAAAAATACAGATAAATATCAAAAAAAAACAATTAAAATTTTTTGTATTTATAAATAAAAAGCTATGAAAATATTTTATTTTCCACTTTTATTTATCATTGAAAAACAAACATCTTAAGCATTATTTCTACTATATTCTCAAATAATTTAGATTCACCTTCGAAAAATCAAACTAATAATTTGAGTCAAAGAGATAAAAGATATAAGTGTAAAGAATCTTTGTAATTATATATGAGAAATTTTAGAATTAGTAATTATGTGTTCATTAATTATGAAATTTCTCATATGCAAACACATATGACAGTTTTTTGATATCCCTCACCCTCCCAGTCATGGTAGTTTTTTATATCCCCTCTCACAAAAAATCATACTATAATATACAGAATATACCTTTAATAACAATGTAATATGAGTAACAGAATCAATATTTACTTTAAAATATTTAAATAAAAATTATTTTAAAGGCTTAGATCATGCTTTAAGTTAGAGATAAAAAAATAAATCTAGTTAAAAGAAACAATACTAATACTAAATTTAAAAATATGCCTGTGTCAGTGGCGAAAAAATCTTACATACAATATAATTTAGAAGCCTTTTCATTTCATTTCCTTCCAACAAATTATTTTCATTAACAAAATTCAAAATGAGAATTCCTTATGCAATTGGCTCTTTATTTTGGCTGTTTTTGGAGAACAAATCTCCTCAAAACAATTGTTTTATTATTATATATGATAATTTCTAATTAATTCTTAATTGATTCTTAATAGTTATAAAATAATTTATTTTTAATAGTCTTTAATTGATGTCATTTACTGCATTAGGTAAAAGAAGTTGATTCATACTTGTCTGTTTGCTTTCTGAAGTACTAATTTGCTTAACTTCACAATTTAAATCTTGCAGGCAATATCAATTTTGTTTCAAACATCAAGTAGAATATTCTAATGATTTATTTAATTTTTCTTACTATACATTTGTAAAACAAGTATCTTTTATTAAAATTTAATCTTTTATTTTATTTTTATTTTTTTCAAACATAATTAGCTCCTGCAGATTTAAAAAATCTTTTTGAATAGTCTTGAAAGATTTCTATTATACCACTACATAAGGTTTCTTTTTAGAAACACAAAATAAATCTGCAATTCTTTACTTTACTCTTTAGGCTTTAACCGAATTTCCTATGGTTTTATTCCATGAGAAAGTTTCAGAATCCAGTTGTTTTATTACTTTTAATTAATTCAGTGACTCAAAATCTGACACATGTCTTTTTTTTTACAACAATAAATTTTAATATTAGATATTTCATTCATAAATTAAGCAAAAGCTTCATTACTATTAAGATTAGTTTTTTTTAATTTTAGCTCTTATGGAATATCTCTGCTAACAAATGCTTTTATTAAATTGGAAACGAAATCATTTCAACCCTCTGAATTAGTCAATGCTTTACATGGTAAACAGCTTATTTATTCACATTATTTTGGATTTTCATCATTTATTTGTTTAGCTAATAGTTAACTTTCAAATTCAACTTTTAAGGATGACTTTTTCTGTAGAGAATTTCTATTCCTTCTATTTTTGATCTTTTAACCTTGAAAATCTCTGCTTTATTCTGTCATTAGAGATTCCTACAATGTTTTAGTAGCTACCTAATTTTACTAGTAAAATAATTTTTACTAGTTAAAAATAATTTCCACAATTCCAAAACCATTGTCTCCAAATACAAGTTTTCATCACATTCCAAAGTCATATGAACCTAATCAGTATTTTTAACTATTAAAAAATATAAATTTTATATAGAAAACTGAAAATGAATAATAATCTCAAAATTTTAAAATAGAAATTAATATCAACGAAATCTATACCAGACTAAAAATTACTTTAAAAGGAAATATATAAAATTTAATAACACATGGTTCTTCAAAATATTATCATAAGTTTTTTAAAACGAAACCATATTTTAACAAAGACATAAAACATGTATACATTTTTCACAAATTTATTTTAAAATAAATTGTGTTATTCTTAGGACTTGCACAAATTATAATTATTAGAAAATACCATAAATAAGAATTTAGATTGCTATAAATGTATTTGTTTTTCTTTTTAATATAATAAATTACAACTTCTATGTTATCACTAAGTTATAAATTATTTTAATATTGATTTTTTACCTAAATTCTGCAATAATACAAAACAGTACTACTCTTATTTATTTACATTTATTAATTGCATATCATTAACAAACTGTTTTAATTTGTCCTAACAATTTATAAAACAGTAATTTATGGAATTTCTATCAAAAAGGCGACATAATTTTTATCAGACATTGTGTCTAAATAAGCATTTTTTAATAACAATACATTTTGTTACTAATGATTAATTTAAATCCAAAAATGTAACTAAAAATACTGAGCAATTTTTATAAGTGAAATCATGGAAACCAGACCTAAAATAAAAAGATTTAAAGCAAAGTATTTTACAATCTGTATGTACATTTTTCACATTTCCAATCATAGTGATAACCTATGTTTGTGGAATTTCATTTTTGTGTTTAATCTCATCTAAACAAATAATGAAACTGAGCTGGATGCTTTCAAAATATAGAAATCAGATTTTCCTTAAACTGAACAAATTTTAACAAATGCAGAATCAACAAACTTATCTAGCATTTTATATATATTAACACTAGTTTTTTTTTTTTTTTTTTTTGAGTCTACTATTTTTCTTGAAGAGATATCATATCAGATGTAACTATGGCAAATTTCATTTAAAAAGCAAAAACAAAGCTTCAGCAAAAATAAAAATACAGGAATCCAACACTTTGCAACACATCTTATCAACATTCATTCTTTTTCTTGCAAAATGGACTTTCTAGATTCCTCTCATGAAACTGTTTAATTATTTATTCTCGCAATAAATTGTTGCCACCATTGTTCTATATGACTGCTTTTCAAAGCAGTATGCATATCAAGTTGTAGGATCACTGACATGATAGAAACAGTTTAATAAATATAAAAGAATATTTTAATTAAACGTAAACATTTTGAAAAAACTAAATAATGTAAAGTTATTAATAAGAAAAAATAAATGTTTTACATAATCCATTGAAACAATAGTAACTATTTTTTTTGATATATTGTAAAATTAAATAATTGCTAAATCAAATAATTCACAATTAAATTAGACCTTTAAACTGTGACATTTTACATTCAACTGTAATAATAACTACCAATATATAACATTTCTTAAAATGAAAAAAGTTGTAAACACAGCCTTCAGAGCTATATATGAAAAAGACTTGTTTATGGAAATCTTCGCATCTCTTCACTCACCCTTTCCAATTTCCCTCTCATTTCCTTCACTTCCAACCTTTTCTTTCTTCCACATTTGATTCTTTCACAGTTTTGCATTTTGTCTCTGAACATGACACAATATAACAAATTTTCTGAATAACTGCCCTTTTTGTGGACTAGAGAACATGAATGGTGACCACCTTTACACTTGCCCTGGATTTTTGGACGTCACAGTTAGAAATTCTGATGAAGATCACTTTTCATTCACCTCAAGATTGTATTGGGCTGCCCGACAGAGACTGATAGTCGAAAACCCAAGGTCGAGCGTAGGATAAAAAAAAATTTCTGAATAAAACTAAAATTTTCTCCAAAACTTTGTCTTTGCATCTATTTAGTGGCTTTTAACGAATAAAATCCAAGGAATACAGAATCCGATATAAATCAAACACAACAAAGATACTGAAAATGTTTTGATTAAAACATTCCTTTTTATAGTTAATTATTTGCATTTAATGTTATTAAAAATTAAGCTCTAAAGAACATTTCTAAGCATTTTAAGTCAAAAATATAATTCAAAACATAAAAAAACTTTTAACATATGAAAATCCTGTAAAAGTTATTATGATAGTTAAATATCATAACATTATCATCAAAGAAATGTTAGTTTAGTTTAGAATTTTAGTTTGAATATTGAATAGTTTGAATTTTAGCTTGAATATATAGAAATTTTAGTTTGAATAAATAAATCGAAACAATTTCTTACTTCACACCACCAGCTTGTGCCTTTTCAGTTTTTGATAAAACAGACAATGTATGTAAAACCTAAAATTGAATATAAGTATAAACTAAGATTTACATTGTTAAATAAGCATCATCATATTAATTTTAAATGTGATGCAATAATTACCACTTTTAAAGCAATATCTATTAAAATTTTTTTAAAATGTGGAAAAACATTTAATTTTACAACAATTTTAGAAAAAACCTTATTTAAAAAAATATTATCCATTATATTCCTAAATGTTTGTTATAATCAAAAATGTGACATGATAAATCACACTTTTTAAATGTAGCCAGATTTTTATAATATCTTAAATTATCTCAAAAATAAAAATAAATTTCAAAAAATAATAAAATAATGTTACACAAATAGTACTTTTCAAATGCACCCTATTTTTCATAATACATTAAAAAATTCTAAACTATTTCATAAAAATTTACAAAATTGTTACGTTTCTTATACTTTTGTTTCTCAGTGATTACCAAATCTAGAAATAACAAGATTGGATTTTACTGGCACAAGATCCTCAGATGGGATAATCTGTGACAAAAACCAAGTAATTTTTGATAAAAATCAAGGGTTTCAGTAAACCACTGGATAAGAACTAACTAATTAAGAATATTGAAATGAAAGACTTAGAAGAATAAAGATATTAAAAGAAATTCAAGTAACCCAGAAAAATGAGATAGCTAAATACTATTAAAAACTCTAATATCTTTCTGAGAACCACTACAGTTCCATGAAATTAATAATGTCATTTACTGCTGATTTCCTTTAATTGTTTTTTGTGTTTTTTTTTTCTTTCTACCTTTTAAAACGATTTGAAAAGTAGAAAAGGAGTCCTTTTCCCTAAGTTTCAGAACAGGATATATCAATTGTTATTTTGAAGAATTTTTTTATAAGATTTTGGTTTAATTTTTGCACCAACAGTTTTGGAATTCTTAGAAGTTGATGTAGATTCCTTTGTGCTGTAATTGAAGGTTTAATAGTGGAATTAGATGACAAAGTCAAAAGTGGAGTGGATACCAGTAAACTACTTTCTTTTATTAGATAGATTCTTTTATATTCTGTTTGTAAAGTAGAAGAGAAGGGGGTGACAACTTTTGACATTCTGTTTTTTACTATTTGTCTTGCAATGAAAGAATTAGAACCCATAAGATATTCATAAAGGTTCAGGCCCGACAGCGACCAACCAAAGACCCCTACAAGGGATGGCAGCCATCGTCTCTGACATTTCCAGTCTCAGTGCTTATTATAATGCTAGCCAGCACCTATGCCATGAGAATCACCCCCTGGAGTCAGTGATTATCTTTAACACCAAGCCCAAGGATGTGACCCCTTCACTTGATCCCCAGTAGACTCTCCACAAATGTAACAAGGTACCATCTGATTGTGGACCACAGCATACCACTCCAACAAAGGGTTGCCATGCACAGCCAACACAGAGATTTTTACTATCCATGAGAAGAAGGAAACAAACAGAGCGGCATGGAGAGCTCCCTTCTTTTCCATAGAGAAATAGAAAAGATAATAAATAGAACAGAAGTAGAGAATAAAGATCCCTGGTTACCTTGAGATATAGTCACTAAAGAAGATGAGCCTTATGACCTAAAGAAAATGAGCCTTATGATGAGTAGAAATAACAAGAAACCTCGTCATTGATTTCTTTAAAGAAAAGTAAATAAAGGAAAAAAATAATAAAGGAAATAATATTTTATAGAAAAGAACTTTTCCATATCATTTAGGAAATTTGTATTTTTTTATATTTAATACTGAAATTATTTTTAGCAGTATCTTCAAATCATATTGAATTTAATCACAGATAAAATCTAAATTTTGAAGATTTGGAATTCAAGAGTATTAAATAATGCAAGATATTTTTCCAGAAATATATTTAACAGCAATATTCCCCAGTGAAAAAAACAAAATATTGATGAAAATTGGAGTAGTTTAATTGCTAATAATATTTCCTTTGTGACCAGAAAATTGTGGGATTAATATTTACAATTATTTTAATACAATTTTTCTATATATTGAATGAGATTTTTAAAATGTTTCTAACATTTAGTAATCAAGTGTTTACATCAGGATATGAATGTAAGACTAATAAATAATTTTAAACAATTTTTATTATGAGTACAATCTGAAAAATAATAAAATTAATCCATAAACTTTACATTTGGTAAGACAGAATGCAGTAAAAATTTTATAGTGCATTTATTTCAACTTTTGATGATAATAAACTATATCTTATACATTTAAAATATATAAAGTGAATGCTACAAGTTTCTGAAAGCAAACTTAAAAATGTGCTTTAAAATTTTGAAACTAAAATTGTCTATTAAGAAAATTTATCTACGAAAAAAAAATTTTAATATTAAAATAGATAAAAGAACTAAGTTTTAATTATATTGGAGTGCAAATGTAGCAAACTTTGTAGAATGTAGAACTATTTTTAAATCATTCAAATGTTTTTAAAAAGAATTCTATAAATTTATGAACTATTTGTATATAACAAGAATATAGCTTCCTACTAATCATAATACTCATAAACCATTGGAGGTTACATGAGGCTCACAGTTATCCCATGCTTCGAAAATCAACACAAGCCTGGAAAAACTTTATCTGTAATCAATCATCCTTTCAGTGACCTCCTGTCAGATACTCCCCTTTGAATGGGCATTGTTTTGTTTTTTCACCTGATATTTTTTTCCTTGTAGGTACAAATTATTTCTTGGAATTCATATACAATATTGAGGTGATACTGCAACTTATGTAACCAACATTGCTTCAAACTTTCTTCAATAACCAGCTGTTTTGTGTTCTGCAGTGTTTTTGTACTTCATGTTGCTGTTTTATTACTAAACAATAGTGCATAAATGTAAATGAACAGAATGAAAAGGAGATGGAATGTTAAGATCTCTTTTAGATAAAATAAATCTTCTGAAGATATTGATCAACTCAGTGAGGATGAGCCTATGAAAAAATATATAGTTTTGGTGATAGTAATAGTGAATTTGAGTAGAGTAATAAAAGTAAAAGAGAATCTGAATCAGGAGAAAATATTTTTGAAATAAAAATCAAAGAGTCTGAAACAAAAAAAAAGACCAAATTGAAAACTTAAAATATACTCTCACAATTTGTTTATTGAAGAAGACAAGAAATAATAACAGAATTTATTCAGTTTTATAATGCAACAAAAAGAGGTGTAAGTATGGTATTCTGTATCATATTCTATAGCTCAGAAAAACAACATACAACTTATGGTTGCTTTTATCGCACATTCAACCTCAAATAAATAAACACTATTCTAATATCAACAAAGAACTCTCCAAAGCAATATGCAAATAAAGGAAAATTCCTTAAGAACCAAGAATTGGCTATAATATTCATCAATAATAGAATGACATATGAAGACAATAACTATGCAAATGCTTTCTAGAGAACTATGCAAAGAAATCAATGCAACCAATGCCAATGGACCAGAAGAGATTCAGTATCCAACAAAAAAAAGCTAATGTGTTATGTGACCAAATTCCAAGAAAATTCCAAGTCTATAATTTCTAGAAAAAATGCAATAGTTTTATTTTCAAAAAATCATTCTTCTTATGTTTTCTAGAAGTGTATGTCAATTCAGAATCTTTAATACAGGTACATAATTCTTTTATAATTTATGAAAGTTATATTTTTCTTTTATCATCAAAAATGTTTTCTTAAGAATAGAAATATAGTGTCACAATTAAACAGTGTACCCCCCAAACACTCCAATTGGTTTATGTCAAACACTTATTAAAACAAACGATTCGAAACCAACGACAGGCTTATTACAAAGAAAAAGCAATTAATGCTTGTTGGGGGAGCCTCTTAACCTCTTGCATCCCCAGGGATCTACCTAGCTATGGGAGTGTCCTGCTTCAGGCTTCTCACTGGGCATGATTATCTTCAGGGACACTGCACCACATTAAACTTGTGGACTCACCTGACTGCATTTTGTGCAATGAGCATTTGGACATGAATGGCGAGCACCTTTGGATGTGTTCTGCCCTCCAAGAGGCCCGCGATTCTTCACACTTCAAGACTCTCTCCTCTCCTGGAGAAGCTTCATTTCTCTATTGGACTGCAAGACTTATGATGCTTGAAAGAGCTTATATAAGGACGTAATTAAAAAAATTAAACAGTATGATCATTGTTTATAACAAAGTAATTGTTTCCTATATATATACATATATATAAAGTTAATGCTTTAATAAAACTAAATGGAGTGAATCAGTCATGCAATGTGAACACTTATGTTAGTGCCAGGAGCACAACTTCTTCCAGGTACACACACAATCAGAAGAAACAGACTAACCACCACTAACTAGACAAATTTGCAAAAACTATTCTTGGGGAAGACAGACAGTAGGAAACAAATCACAGACTTATTTGGCCAGAATGAATTCCTTCATGTATCCCTAGGTTTGGAAGAAAGTTGGTGGCAACTTCATGACAATTTCCTATCCATGCAATATTTGATTGCTATCTTAAAATATATAATTAGAAACCTCCTATCAGTTGAACATAATTTAATTAGTATTATATGTTTTTTTTGAAAGCAAAATGTGATCAACTTAAATTCTAATTTAAAGACAAATATAAATTTGAATTTTAGGTTAACTGAATTTTTTAACTCTGAAATGGGAAAACAAATTGTCAAGTTTAGCTTAATCCTAGAAAACATAATGTAATGGATTTTGCGACTTTGGGAAGGCAATATTGTGATCTATAGTTGTTGATTTGGTGGGATTAGATAGCAACGTTTATGCATTGCTACTTTGATATTCACAATTATGATTATGTCAAATTTTGAAAATCATTGCAGCTGAATGAAAATTAAATACTATCAAAAGTTAGCAATACCATACAACTTGCTTTATGATAGAAGTTTAACACTTTCACTCCTATATTCACAGTAATGATGTCATGCTCGAGAAAGTCATCGATTTTTGTTATTTGATTGCATATGTTCCCCAAAAATTTGTTTTAAAATGGAATAACTATCCAACGATGTTTTTTCATTGAGCTTGAGATTTGGAATTTTGTGAATTTAAATATGTCTGAATATCTTATATGTGGTAAAAAATTACATTTTACCTGACAACATCATGGCATTTGATTGCTAGAAAGCAAGATAATCTTAAATTTGAATTATTCATACATTTCACAGTGAATCACATAACTTTCTATGACCCCATCATCATTGGCAATACCAATTCAAATAAGTATACTTGGTCAATCTAAAGGTGTGGAATGTATGATACCAAAAAAAGGAGAGTTTGATTCATATTTGATCCAATACATGTGGAAGCAAATTCATGAGGAAAAGCATCTTCGAAGAAGGCAAAAGCTTTTATTGTAGCGATAAAATGTATTTATCCCTGTGTAATAACTGAAAAAGAAAAAATTAAAAAGGTGTAGAATTTTGAAACATTATTTGGACCTTATTTCCTTTTTATGTTATTTTGGATGATTTGTATAATTTCATAATTGTTGAAATTTATAAATGCTTCTCCTTATAGTATGCTTATTCATTTATTATTTATATGCTTTTCTCATAGTATGTTTAGGTATTTTCATTTTGTTGTTACCATTCTCGTTATTTCCTCTAATGTTAAAATTCAAGCAGAGGTGCCCAATGACATAGAAACCCAACTCTAAGAAGAATGTTAAAATTCAGTACACTTATTTTATTCATTTAAGTAAGAATTTATTTTTCTCTTATGTTACAAAACAATAAAAAGAATTTTACAGAATTATTGTTTTCATTCTACACACAAGTTCAAATGCATTACTGGTTATCTTAAAATTTAGTATTTAGCATTACATAAAATATTCTTAAAATTGGTATTATAATTTTAATTAACAATAAATTACAAAAAACTATGTCAATCTAGCTATTATGTAAAATTAGCTTAATGCAAGGGTAAAATATTGTTTAGTTCGATTTGTATCATAGTTCACTATATTTTTGAATATATATTTCATGCGAAATTAAATTTTTAACACCCTCTCATGAAGTTGGTAAAATGCAGAAATAAACACAAACAATTAGCACTATATTGCAAATGCAAGTCATTTTGGTGATGGATAATTGAATAATCTATTCAAATCCACATTCATGGAAAATATTGTCTTAGTTTCATTTGAATGATCTAAAAAATAGTTTGAAGTTTTAAAAGAAGTATATCAGAAGAAAAAACTTTTTAATAAAAATATATATTAATCCATGGTATAAAAACAAATTGTGCTATATAATACTTACTCTTCCAAAGTCAGTGCAATCAAAGAGCATTGAAGGTTCAAATAAATCAGATGAAGAAATATTAAAAACATTTTGGCAAGTTTGAAGAAATGTTCGGATATTTTTAAGACAGAGAAACTAGAAAAAAAATAACAATTTTGTAAGGTAACATTTCCAATTTAGTAAGAAAACATTATAAAAACATCAAAAACCAGTTATATCATGAAATAACTTAAACATCTTAGATTATTCACATTAAGTTGAATGAATAATAAATTTTACATATAGATTTTGGAATATGATTGAAATTAAAAAATAATTTGATTGAAATTGAAAAGAAAAGTAAAATTATATTGCTAAGAGATGATTCAATAAAATTTTTGTAAATGTGCATTTGATATTATTCCATTATAACTCTGCAATCATCAAAGCAATTGCTATACAGTTTCTGTCAGAAATAAATTTTGGTGATTAAATAAGTTTTGTCAATAAATAATTATTTGGTTTATAAAATATAAATCTTTGAATTTTTAGTAATTGTTAGAAATACAAACTTTTTAAGTACTAATGAAGCAAATATTTATGACACTAATTATGATATTTATCTTTCTCACCAAGATAATTATCATACAGGAGTATAATGGAAATATAACTTATATCGACAATACAGAAAAATAAAAATAATGCTAATGAAACACACAATTTTAGTTTCATAAGAATTTATAAATATTTAAACTGATAAATAAAATGATTCTTTAACCAATCTTTTATGCAAGACAAATCAGTCGATTTGATGAAATATGAAAATAAAATTCTTTTTCTTAGAGATTAAGCCAATTACATGATTAAATAAAAGCATAAATATTTATATATACCTTATAGCTTGATAAATTTAATTCAACATTCCATATTAAATGAGTTCATCCCTATAATCCTCTCTTGCATACAATAGTAACTCAATTGGGACATAGCAGTTTCTGAACCATAACCAATATCCACTACCAAGAAAGGAATGGAATCCAGGAATTAAAAATCAGAGTGCAGACCATTTAACAAACAGCTTCATTTGTATTTGTAACTGAAATTTAAGTGTTTCTCGCCAGATATCAAATTAGTAATCGAGCAAAAACTTATATAGAAAACTAGGCCTATTCCTAGGTGCTGGTGCAGCAATAAAATGCACCAAAATGATTTAGTGAGTTGGAATGCTTTCTTGAAATTGTATGACATAACAGTGTGCATGCATGCAATCTGTTGTTGTTGTTACTCACCCTTGGATTCAGCAGAGCTAAACCAGGTCTATGAATTCATTCACTCTCCAAAAGTCTAAAACCATGATTGGGTTTTTATATAGACCTGGTCAGGAAAGCCACAGACAATCCAAAATATGATCAGGAGTCGCTGCAACATGTCACACAAATAGGAAAAGTTTTTCCCCTCACCGTAACAAGAAATTTGTTTTGTGTGCTAGAAACCCTTGAAGGATTTGATATTTGTATATGTTTTGATTTGATTACAGTTTAAGCTATTGAAATGGATGATTTAATGTTTATGATTTTTTCTTCAATGTTAAATTATGGAATAATAATTTGCAGTGAATTTTTTATTTTATGTTTCCTTAGTAAAATTTATTTGAAAGTTTATAAAATAAATTTATTTTCAATATATTTGAGTTTTAGTATTTGTGTGTAGATAGAAATAGATAATAAGTATGGATGTTGATAAATTGTATTTCCACACCTGGAGGTATACATGGAGATTTAATCATCTTGAGATCATGATAAAATTTTGAGAAGCAATAAAATCTGTCTATTGTCCGACTAGTGCTCATGATTCAGTGAATTATTATATTTTATGTACTTAATTAGTATTGTTGCTTTACATAATATTTAATGTTATATATTAAGCATTGTTTAAATATTTTATATACATGCATTTAGATTTATTCAGAAATGTAACATTAATTAAATGTAGTACACATTAGTTTGTTTGTTTGTTTGTCGCTCAACGGTCATTTTTTGCACACAAGGGCTAATTAGACAGGGACCTACGGTTAAAAGTGGATTCCGAACCACTACAAACATCCGTGCCCAAGGTGGGATTCGAACCCATGAACGTTTACATAAGAGATTTTGCTTTATTGCCTGTGTTTAATCCTTGGCTAGATTGCACTATGATGAAATTTTGTAACATGAACACTTCTGCCTAGATTATTAAAATATGAGTTCTCATAAAAAATATTTGTTATTTACGTTACTAATTAAATTTCATTGTCAGTTTCACTCATTGTAGACTGTGTGATACTTAGTTTATATTTATTTTTTATGACATAATCTTTATGAAATTTATTTGTAGTCATCAACATTTTAATACCTCTATAGTAAATAATTATGAAATATTCAAAACTTTAACACTTGAAATTTAAATTAGCACAAAACTGTCATATTCAAAATTCAAGTTTAAGCACCATTGAGATTTTGAAAGATTGATATTGTGCAAAATGACATAATTTGGCTTAGTTAGATAACTTTGCAGTGCTTGGAATGAAAATTGGAAATCACACACACATGCAAAACTCACACAAGATCCTAGGATTTATCCAGAAACTATAATTAAAAAACATACTATTGATGAAAATGAAACAGAACTTATTTCATTTCATTTTTAAAGAAACAAATCCCAATAAAAATTTTATTCATACATATTTAGAATATAAATAGGAATGATTTAATCAATTTGAAATGAAGTTCTTAGAATTATTTCCAAATAACAAACTTTGTCATTAAATGAATACCATAATCAACCAGTTTTTTTTTTTTTCCCATTACATTAAAAGTTTTCCATTTATTAAAAATTTAGAATTTTGTAATTAAAAGTTATATTTATTAATATTTTTAAAACATTTCATGGCAAGTTTTTTTAATAAAATAATTTTACAAAACATGTTTTCCATCAGTTAAAAAAAATTATTTCTATTTCATTGCAGAAAATTTTATTATGCAGGGAAGTTAATCACTGTTAGGCAGAGAATATTAATTTTATGTAATTAAATATTTTAATAGGTACTCTTTTATTGATTTTCTGAGCCTAATGATAAATCACTAGATTTAAAAAAATAGAAACTCTGCTAAAAGTAGCCAAACAAAAAGTACTTTGACTTTCTATTTGCCAAATTGTGTGATATTTTTTTTCATCCAAACATTGTAAAAAATCTAGACTATTTTTAATTTACAAAGTAAAGATATTGTTTCTTTCAGAAAAAATATATGTATTTGTAATTGAACATATACAAGTGAGCATAAAATGAGACTATATGTAAACAGAAGTATGTGAAAATTCAACACATTTCTGTTTACCTAATCTCACTAGAGAGATTGAAAAATCTTAAGAAAATAAACTAAGTATGGATCATCATCATCTACAATCATATCTTGTAGAATTCCCTTGATAGGAATTTTATTAGAAACATTTGCATATTAAAAACAATAACAACAATATTAAATCCATAAACTATAGGTAAAACTAAAAATCAGTATTAATTTGGTGATAATTTTCTCTAAAATTCTAGTATTGACAATAAAGGGCAAGAAAATCAAGTAGCATATGATAACCAGGTAGATTTTTTACACAATAGACTAAAAGTTTTCCCATTGACTATATGATTAAATAACTTTCATTACAATTAAACACCTCACAAGTCTTAACTGTTTTGAAGCCTTGAGAAATCAACACTGATGATTTTTATCTATACTTATATCTTTTAATTTTATGCATCAGAAATTCACTTAGCAGTTTTAATTTCATCATTAATGAGCAAAGCCATTGTTGTATTGATGTAGTTTTGTAATATATTATTTAAGAATATCAAGGCTTACTAAGAGCATTCATCAAATGTTAATGATTACATGATTACCAATTTATCAAAATCCTACAGCATACTTAATTATATAATATACATAATATAAAATAAAAGCAGATTAATTAATAAAATATGATGAAAATAATAGTATACTTGGATTTCACAAACACAATAAAGCTTAAATTGAGGTAAGGCATGTTTTACACCTCTCATTAGATATTTTATTTATGCCACTCAGTGATGTAAATGTGAATTTCACATATGCACATTACAACATACATATAACAAATATTAAAAAAATTTAACTAATTGAATAAGTTAGAAATAATTTATCAAATAGGTCACTACATTGTTCATCTGGAAGGCTAAAAATTTGGCAATGTTTTATTCTACATAATGTGAATAAAAATTTGCTTTATTCAAAAACAACTGCATGATCACACATGATCATATGTAAGACCAAACATGATAAAAATTTAATACTTCATTCAAATCTTTTTAGTTGCCTAAAAATAAACAAATCATTATAGCAAGTATTCAGAATTTATAAATGAACTATATTTATGAATACAAACATGAAGTAAAATATTGATTTTTACAAACAGTATATTCACAATATCTGGCTTTATATTTTATCACAACAGTTGTTGCAAATATCTATATATATAAGAAATTGCAAAAACTCATGAAAAACAACTGAAAGTTTCAGCTACAATATACAATTAAGATTTAATTCTTAAAACAATTTGCTAATTTTCAATCTTTAAAGTTGTATAAAGTTTTTATCACGATTTCATAAAAATTATACAGACAGTTCAAAAAGCATGGATTAAATAAAACACTGAATAAATGCCTAAAATTTAATTTTTTGTTGTAGAGAATAAACACAAATGTTTTTATCTCAATGAATAAATTAAAAACAGTGTTACATTTATTAATAGTTTCACATTGATTTCAGCACAAGCCAACTAACACAATTTCATTCAATCCTTTATTTACCTGTGATAATTGAGGACGCAAACTTATTTCTTTCAAATCTATACAGCCTGGTACTAATTTATTCAAAAGTTGGCACAAAACAACACCATCTCGCAGTGTGTAAACTAAATCCAAAACTTGAGCTTTCGGCCAAGTTACTCTGTGATCAGGTAATATTACTTGCTGCTTTATAAGCCATTCAGCACATTCATGCCACAGTGTATCAGCCATTATTAATTATGTTCACTAGGCATTTGATAAATGAGTCACCAAAACATTTTAAATATATTCCAAATAAAATAAACAATATGCTATATTTGATAACTATCCTGTTGCCCGAAGAGGAGATTTACAGACAGCAAATTAGCAAAAGCAAACGAACTTCACTGATTTTTTTTAATTAAGCGAATCAGATAACTGACAATTATTTTGAAACTTAATTTAAACATAATATATGATAGATTCAGTTTTTATTATATTTTTTAGTCTCATCAATAATGATCCATTTAAAATTTCCATTTTTTCTTTGGTAAAAAATAACGATATGACTGTTTAAAGAGTTGCATATGAAATAATAATACCAAGGTGGCAACATGCCATAGCTTATTATGTACATTAGGGATGGGACTTTGTTACTTTTCTTGTACTTGGTACGTACTGAGTACAGTTACTTTTAAAGTAACAAGTATTTTACCGATTACTTTGTGTACTTGTTACATATTTTGTGCTGCCATCTATCGGATTAAAATATAATGACAATTTTTTTCACGTTTTATGAATAAATAAAAACTAAATTAGTAAAATTAATTAATAATTAAATATATAACATTTTGTATAATTTCATAAATTTAATTAACATAATTAATGTTAATTTAAATCATTATCATTTGTAAATAAGCATCCAGTTAAGGTTAAAATAAAAGCTTATGTAATAATCTATAAAAAATTTTCTTTTTATAAATGCAACATTTCAATAATAGCAATTTTTGTTTTTCCTGAAAAACTTTAATTTTTAGTATGAAGCAATTAAACATAAGTTATTCCCTCAACAAACAGTTTTTCAGTGAAAAATTTTGAACCTGTATATTTTAATAAATATATTTCTTTCAGTATAAAAAATCCTAATCTTTTGTTATTTAAAATTTTTTTTTAGAATTTTCATCTGTTCTAAGTAAAATTTCAAATTATTAGATTGTAATTTTCAAAGTTTAATTAAAATATTAAATTAGTCGTGATAATATAATTTCTATTTTTCAACCAAATCATCAACTTAATTTTTTGTTTTTAATTTAGTAAGATTTTCCAATTATATAAATGAATTTTTATAATTAACTATCAAATAATTTGTAAAGAATCGCAAAGTGGGAGGATTAATCAATTACAAGGAGATTTTTTTTAAATTTGCTTAGAAATATACAATTACTTTTAACAAAAATCAAATTAAATTTCTTATATTTTTCTATAATTAAACATTGATGAAACAATTATAGTAAAATTTTTTGATACCTAATAGATAGTTATTTATTTTATAAATGACGTTTATTTGTTTATATTTTTATGAAATAGATAAACTAGATTTTCTAAAATAAAAATTGCATTAACTCACGTATCTTGCTTCAGTTTCCTGAATCTTAATTTATGGATAAATAAAGTACCTTTGCAATTAAAACTGTATTAATACTTTTTAATTGAATATCATCATCATTCATAAAGTAACTTTTATAGTAACACAGAAATTCATTAAATATCAAAAAATGTAAAACTGTTTTACCAATAATCTAAATGTTATGTTGTTTTAATGTAAAATATTAAGTAAAATGTAATGTTTAATACAAAATACAGGAACTAAAATACATATATTTTATTTACATCAAACTGTAATTTAAAAAATACACATGATGGTATAAATAAAGATAAAAAGTAAAAGTTTACTTAATTAAAAAATTTTTTTCATTTCGAAGTTCATAATTAAAATGAATAAACTACCTTTATTATGTTTCAACGATTTTTTAAATTATGTTGTGATAAATTTCGGTTCATTTATTTAAATAGAATTATATTATATTTTGTGCAGAAATTTATGCAAAAAGTAATTTTTTTTTACGATTTAAACTGAATTTACCGACATAAATCTGAACTGAAAACTTGGTTTTATAAAAATAAAGGTAATTTTTCTCAATTTAATGTGCTGGCGTACATTTTAATTTAGATGCTTGATTCCCAGTTATATTATTTTGAGATAAGCTAGAAATACGTATTTTCTGATTAAAACTCTAAACGAAATTTAATTTTTCTATAAAACTACTTAATATAACACATCTTAATTAATTTGCTTAAATGCAGCTCATTATGAATAATGAGCGAATGTTTTTTATTTTTTAACAGGTACTTACATTCAAGAGTAAAATTCTATATTTGAAATACAAAAAGTTCTAGAAAATTCTCAGAATTCAGTGTTATTAATTATTTTCAAATATCTTTTCCTGTTTCCGAAAATCATCCCCCAATCATACCATTTTAAATTTTAAATACGAATTGAAAATATGCATTTTTATTTACGTGAACAATTTTCCCTAATTTTGTTTTCTCATTTTCAGAACAGCAATTTATGTGATTATATAACTACCTAAATTTTAATGGTAAAAATATTTTTGAAGAGAAAAAATTTTTAAAGTAAAAAATATTTAATTACTTTTAGAAATATTTTTTTAAAAATTATCTTTAAAACTAAAATATAGTAAAAAAATTCCATTCACTTTTTGTTCAAGCCAATAGAGTAATTTTGGAAACAATAATCAGATTTAAAAAATTTAATTAAAATTAATTAAAAGTTAAAAAAATAATAAGAATAATAAGTCAATAAATATGGAATAATATATAACAAGAATATCAGGCTTTTTTCTTATATTAAAAAGTGACATATTTAAAACCAGAAGTATAACCATTAAATAAATGTGCTACGATTATTGATTTTCCCAACTCATTTATTTTTTTAACAAAAACGAAACAAATGAACTTGCTTTTTTCTTCATTTCGCAATAGAAATTCATTATGTACCCTCTCCAGCCAACACCCTCTCCTAAAATACATGCATCTCTAGGGGGTGTTGCTTCAGCCCAAAGAGATTTTCTAATTCCCAAGAATCAATCTTCTATTTTCCAGTTAAACCAGCATCTCATTTCTCTTCTCCTACCCACCCTTATTTCCCAAATCCTGACACAATCTCCTAATTCGTCCGTCTGTATCGATATATCGGTGACATTGTTACTTGTACTCGCTCTGTCATTGGCTCTTCTGTACTTGTTACATTCAATCAAGTACACTTATTACTTTGTAACAACCACGTACTCACGTACTTGCTTGTTACTTTGTAACAACCACGTACTCACGTACTTGCTTGTTACTTTGTAACAACCATGTACTCACGTACTTGCTTGTTACTTTGTAACAACCACGTACTCGCTGATTACTTTGTAACAAGTACGTACTTGCTGATTACATTGTAACAGACACGTACTCGCTCTGTCTTAGAAACTGGTCAAGTACATTGTACCTGCAACTGTCTGAGGATACTCGAACTCACGCTGGCTTTGTTACTGGAAGTACTGAGTATTTGGAAGAAAAAGTACTGATTACTGGTTGTTACATTCAAATACTGATTACAATATACTTGTTACAGGTATTTCTTCCCATCCCTAATGTACATACGTAGAAAATAGAAATTGATAACAGGTATTTGAAATATAGCAGTTTATCATTTTCTGAAGTGAAAGTACTATTGAAATTGTTTATTTATAATTATTATTTCTGTGATTTAACTGTTTATATTCTAAAAAATGCCAAAGAAAAAGACAAAGATCCCTGATGGATGGATGGATTATCGTCCTATCAGGGAAGTACTTTATGAAAGTAAATTAGTCCCGTTCAAGACACCGTTGCCTGCCACTAAATTTGAGATGGATCATATGATACCTTTTAAATGGACTCCTTTCGATTTAATGGATTATTTATACAGTAAAGGATTACGTCTTGGACTTATTATTGACTTTACTAACAAATACCCTGCTTATTACAATATTGATGATTTTACTAGTAACGGTGTTGAATATATAAAGATTGGTTGTGTTGGACATGATGTTCCTGATGAAAATAATTTTCGTCGTTTCTATGGTGTAGTTGAAGATTTTATGTTTCATAACAGTACAAATAATCGCGTCATTGGAGTTCATTGTACGCATGGAATTAATAGAACCGGTTATATGGTATGTCGCTATTTGATACAAAGATACCGTTTTCATCCATCTGAAGCTCTTCATATGTTTGCTATGGCAAGAGGCTATCCAGTTGAAAGAGAAAATTACATTCAAGCTTTGTATGATTTAATTCGGTGATCAATTTTCTCCCGTTGTGATATGGAAACATGTGATTATAAAATGTGAAATCTTGCTTATTTTCTGTTAAATCTCAAAAATTTTATAGCAAGCTATTATTTTTTAAAATAAGGCATATTATTTCAGACAAATATTAAAAATCATTATATATGGATATCTACGTATGCAACCACGCCTAGTTTTTAATCTAAGTGGTTATATTTTAAAGAATCACAATAAAATTTATGTGCAATTTAATATAAATAATTTTATATCCATTCAATAAATTACAAAAAGTGTTCTTTTAAGTTGCTCGTATATTGCCTTACATTAGTTTCTTATTAAGAAATCAATAAAATTTACTGCTATTGACCAAATTCATATTCACTATTTAAAATGATTATTATTGCAATTTTATAATATGTAACTTTTTCATTAAGTCATAGCTGTGATGTGAATTAAACATTAAGTTTTATAATCGTTTTCTTCAAAATAGTTTTATTTTCAATTAATATATCAAATATTCTTATAAATTTCAAAAAATTGTGAAGTTCTATAATCATAGTAAATATATTTGTTTATTACTCAAAAATCATTCTTTATGTTAACAGTGATTGCTTGATACATACTTTAATATAATTATATAAGTTTTAATTATTACCTGAAATGGCAGTACTAATCACTTGCCCTTCCTAAGATATTTATATCATTTTCAGTCTGAATTTGTTAAAATCCTTTGTATTGCACTTATTCTTATAATTAATTTTATATTTGTCTGATAAATTTAAAGAATATTTTGCATCTGTGATAACAAACCTAATTTCTATTATGTAAAGCTTATAATTTCGTTAGTTTGCTGATATAACTGGGTGATTATTGAAATATTAAATTTTTACAAGCTGAAATTTCAAAAGGATTCAGGTGTATATATATTCACTTTTCACTGATTGTTTGAATATTCCATTTAGATTCTACAATTTTTTCAGTTTCATACATACATAATTAAATGGGTTTGATGTAGAAGTGGGTACACTTGATATGGCAAAAATTTTGGTGATAAAATTTTATTTCTAGTAACCCTGGTATTTTCAGCATTTTAACTAGCATATTTGTAAAGTGTCAATTTGTTATTCACATTTTGGTGTCTTGGCATAAAAAAATAGCCATAATATCAAAGGGTACCTGTAAGTAAACTTTTACTGATTAAATATTAACTGCATGATTATTAATTTTAGTTTAAAATAAAATTTTCATAAGAAAATTTTTTATAGTATATTCATGGAGCTATTTTTGTGTAACAATTCTTGTACACATTTGTTTTCTTATTCATTTTACCCATGTCAATTAGTCTTTGGATAAAATAGATTTGATATTAATATTCAAATAAAGTTATTTACACTCTAGTTTCTTTACAAAAAATTTTCATACTTTAAAGACATTGAATTACAGATTTTATTATTAGTCTTTTACTAGGGTGATAAGGTCACTATTAACACTGGTATCAAGTAATGAATAAGTGATGAGAAAATTATTATTCAGTTAATCATAACACATGTATTATGTCGAATGCCTGTAAATGTTTCCTTTCCCCCTTGGTAGGGTTTGAGTGAGCAAATATTTATTAAATGTTGTATAATTAGTGATTTATGTCATGATTTGCAAAAAAAAACCCTTGAAATATCTGCAACATCCTTGTAGAAGATTGAGGATATTGGAAAAGGTGTAATTATTTAGAAATATTATAATTTCGACATGAATTTTTAATTCATATTTTTAAGAATTACTGATATTTTGGGCTATCAACTCTCAATTCATCTATCCTCATCATGACTGAATGAAAAGTGTGATTGAGTTTAATGTCAAATATTTTTTTATTTTATTTTACTGTAAGCCAAGTTTTTTTCATTTTAGAAGTATTCTGGGCTTATCATCATGCTAAAACATTTTTTGCATGAAGAATCTTTTAATAGCATAAGGCAGCTTGTTATCTTCTAAAAAGTTTCATTAACATTGATTCATAACCCCATTAATGTGTACGAGAAGGACAGTATGAACATCAATGAACATATTCATGATCAAAATGTTACCAGCTCATTAGTGATCCATTTTCGTGTCTTCTAGGCCATGAATATGTTGCCATTTACTTTCAAACAAATTCAGCTTTGATTCAACATTCCTACAATCTTAAGCAGGTCCTTTTATTCTTTGCCCAAGTGAGGTTTTTTGAAACTAGTTTGATATTCCCCGCCTTATTGGCTGCTTTTTTGTTGCCAAGTTAAGCGCATGTTTAATTACACAAGAATTTTCCTAAAATTCAAAAAACTCATTTCATAAAATTTTAAATCACATAATAGTATAAAAAACTATTACTTGAAAATCAATAAAAACTTTTTTTGTTGGGTTTGCCTTCTCTTTAAAACAACCATTAAAAGATATAAATAAATAACAATAATGGACTTACTTGATATGATGTCAAGCACACATGTCAAATATGCTTGGTGACAATATAAAAAAATATAATAAATTAACAAAAATATATAAGAAAATGATAATAAATAAACAAAAAGATTGGAAAAAAGAACCGACTTACGATGTTGAAAATATAAAAGAAAAATACAATAACAAATTTTAAAAAATAAGAAAATTATATAATAAATAAAGAAGTTGGGGAAAAACAGTTTACGATGTTTGGACAATGGCGAGAACGAAAGGTTTTAATTGAAAGTAAAACAAAAACTTCAAATACTGTTGCCACTGAAAAGAACCATATATATGATGTAAAACATGAGAAAAACCAAATCTGGCAACAAAAAATCTGAAAAGTAGGAAAAACTCAGTTTGGCAATGCTATAATCAAAACAAAGGATGCTAGATTTGGTGAGAAATCACTTAGGGAATATACTTACACCGATTTTTCAGTATCATCTTGATATTTTCATATCCTTTAACCACTGCTTAAAAGTGATCACACATTTATCTGCTTAAATATTTGCTATTATCAATATCATGATTATTTAATAAAATAATTTACTTTTTTTTTATTCTTTTTTTTTTATTTTTTATTATTTTTTTTTTTATTTTATTAATAAATTTAAATAAAAATACTTAAATACTAGTATTGTTATTTAAATTTATTAAATTGATTTAGAAATACCATTTTAGGTTGCCAAATATTAGATATTTAATATTCAGCCAAATTATTCATTTTATACATTCCAGATTTAGTATTTTTCTTCAATGGTGCCAGGGATGCATTATCACTCAAGTACTGTAAGCAGGACCATACAGCCATCACCAGACTTATCAGTCAACACTTGAGATCTATATCCTATTCTTATGGAAAAAAGATTTTCCCAGTTTATTTAAAGTGTGCAGACTTTCAGGCAGCTCCTGACCATATTCTGAATTGTCTGGAGCTTTCCAGAATTGATTTCTTCATAAGCCCAATTTTCTAATTAGATTTTCTTAGAGTGACAATTTTCATAGATTTAGTGTTGCTAAATCTCAAAGATACACAAACAATAACACTTTCTTATTTGATCAAAGGAATTGTACATATCAAAAATTATCTGTATCAATCATTTAAAATTTCATTTTTGAGAATAGAATGATAAATAACAACTGTGTTAATATTTTACTTTTGTACCAGACTCAAAATGTGAACTTTGCTTTAACAAATTTTGACAGAATTTTTAAACAGTTGTGTAGTTTTGATGCAAATTATTCTTATCTATAAATCCACTAACTTTTAGCAAGCAACAAAAAATAGCAGTATTTACTTATTTATGAATTTGTCAGTAAACATTGAGAAAGTATTTTTGTATATTGGTGGTTATCAAAATAATTGGAATACCTTTGATTTATTAAGAATCCTTTATTAGTGTGGTATATTATCACCTTTGGCCTGTAATACAGCTTTTATTCACCTAGGAATCAATTCATACAATTACTGATCAATGTTTAGAGGATGTATTGATTCTCTATATTTTTATTAAATTGTTTACTATAAAATTTGTCTACTTCCCCGTGATCCATACTTTGAGGGTTACAATTGGTTCAGTAGAAAACTACAAGTCTGCCTGTATCATAGTGGATCTACCTCAGTGTTTAACAGTTGGTAAGAGACAATCATAATCATACACTTATGAAGGTATCCTCCAAACATGCATCCATCCTGTTGTATGGGTAAATGGAAAAGATGATTCATCAGACCATATTACTTTCTTTCACTTAAAGTTGACTAAATTGACAAGTGTTGACCTTTGGCATTTACATCAATGACAAATAGCTTGAGAATTGCTGCCATAAATGTATTCTGTTTATAGAACTGCCTTCTAAATATAATCATTGACACTGGAGAAGCTAAATGTCAATTGATCTTTGCAGTCATTTTTGAAGTTTTTTGCTCTTTAAGCATTACAATAACTTTGATACACGTCTCTTTCCATCCACTATTTTGCTTAACAGAGCTTGTTTTGCTGTGCTGTGTGTATACTATCATGACTAAGATACTGTACCTCAAGAAACATCTAAAAGTTAGGATGTTTCTATCATTTTCGCCAGCTGGATGAACTATTACAATTTGACTTCTGAAAATATGAGATGTTCAACACTTTTGAAAAAATCCAAAACATACAGAACTTTAATAAAACTACCAACATACTCATAGAATATATAAATTTTTATTTAAAAAAGAAAAAGAACTGGAGCTGTTATTACATGGCAATTCTTGTGAAGTGCATTCAAAAATGTCTTATTCGTAAGTGTTTCGATTACTATAACCACTTGCATTTCACAAATTTAAGGATAAAGCCTAGATTGTGCCATCTGGATTCTTTAAATTAAAATTTTTTGGTAGAACAATATGGGAAAAAAATATTTTGATTAAAATGAAAGTGAACATTATACATCTGAAAAGTTGGGGCAGCGGAGATGTTTTTCAAGATTCCCAAGAATGATTCATCTTTTGACTTAAATCCATATCCAAAAGATATTAAAAGCATGTATCCTTCTATTTTGTTACATTTGAGACTGTTGTAGAATAGCTAACACTTAAAAGCATCTACCACATGTTGCTTTATAGTTATATTTCTGTCTCACAGATAATGAGCTGTATTCACTTCAAGCACACATCCTGGCAAATACACATGTATCTCCTGTTGCTAAAACCCAGGTTTGGAATCGTTTTAGAAATTTGATTAATGTATTAATGATTAACTCATTTAATAAATAAGAAAAAGTACAGAAAAAACTTAAAATTGCATAGTTGAGTACTTACTAATATTATTTCAGACTAATTTTTATTAGAAAGTGATTTAATTGCAGGAAAGAAATGGTGAAAAATGTCAAGAATATGAAAATATATGCCTTTATATATATTTTTCATTTATTTTTTAATTATTTATTTTTCTACAAGTTAATATTAAATTAAAGGAAACAAACATAGTTAAACAGCTACATAACAAAGTAAAATGAATATGGTATGAGTTACATTTATATAAAAAAAATTTTCGATTTCACAGCAATCCCCATCTACGGATATGATCATGAACACCTCATCACCGAGTTCCTTCAATTTATGCTTTCAATATAAGCCCTCATGCTTGAAATAAGATTGAACTTACTACTTTCTAATTACATGACAAACTAGCATGTCTAACTTCTATTGGAAAAATAATGATATTTATTATTTACTAAAATTTAAAATGCGTTTTTGCAACACAATATTGAGTTCTTATGTATAGTTCAGCAAAAGACAAATTGAATGAAGAATTCCAACATTTAAAAAGTTCTTATTATTAAACATAACCAACATTCAACCAGTGTTCCAACATTTTCTACCAGCAATGTATTGTATAAAGAGTAAAAACAGATTTTAAAAAATCCTAATTATTGTTGCTTTTTTATAGAAAATTACATTGTGATTTTGCCAAGACTGTAAATATTTTTTCTCTACACTCCCAGCAATTACACATATAGATAGCTTTTTTAAAAGAGTGAAAAGAATATTGTTTCAAGAATGCAAATGTGCTTTCTTTAAATGGGAAGTTTCCCAGAGCAAAATGTTGCATTTTTAAGAGGATTTTATTGCAGCATAAAAAAACTTTACAAGGATTTCAGATCAGGGTTATTTATATTAATAACAAATACTATATAGTCAAAGTTTCAAAATGAAATTGATTTTATTTGAAATCGGAGACTGCCATCCTGATAAGATGCATTCCATTCCATGCAGACCTTTTCAATTAAACTCAAGAATAAGGATTTTATACACATGCCAAATGAAACTCTTGTCAATTATCATTGTATCTTTCCAAACAAAATTGCTGTATACTTCTTAGATATTCTTTGATATTTTGAAAAGCAAGAAATATATCCTTATATGATTAATTTTCTGTAAGTAATAAAAGAACTAATTTATATATAAAACCAAACAATTTTTGTAATTAATGTAATTTAAGTGAGTATACAGTTTCTTTTAAAGCTTTAAAACATAAATTACGCATTTTACAATATTTAAGACTACTATACAAATAACAGTTAAAAAGAATAATGAAAAATTAATACAAATATTAAAAACTTATCAACTTGAAACAGATTTTTTTAAAGAAATATACTTTATTAAATTATTTATTATAACTTCTACAATTGTCATTCACTTTGTTTAATTGCTTGCTGAGCAGCTATACTAGGACTATTCACAGTTTCACCCAAAGATTCTAGCAATTCTTTTCTGTAATCATCAAAGTCCCCATCGATTTCATCAATATTTTGATCTTCTATGACCCATAATTGGCAATTTGTTTCTCTTATTAAACGTTCATCGTGAGTAACAATAATAACTCCTAGAAAGACAAATAAAACATTTATACTACCATAAAAGATTAAACTTAGATTATTAAAAATGCATAAGTGAAATAATTTGCAAAATTGTCAAATTACAGAAAAATATATCTTAATTTAACAAACTGATAGCAATTTCTATAATATAATTTAGAAAGCTAGTTTGCATTAAATTAGCTTTAAAAATCAATTTAGTAATAATTTTTCAGTTAAAAATCCAACAATATTATCAAATAAAAAAAATTCTTTAACTACAACATTTTTTTTTCACCGAAACCATTCTCTTGGATTTATAAGGATACTAAGAAATACAATAGATAGGAAAAATTCTTGATATTGTTCAATTTTTTTCATTGTGCATATTTAATAATTTCAAACATATATAATCAATTACACAAATAATCTATTGATAATTGAGATTTTGTAATTTTTTAAAAGATAAATATTAGGATATTTTCAACAAAAAAATATACTATTTATGTACACAAATCTACTTACAAACTTAAATATGTGAATACAGGTCAGATAAGAGTCATTTTATAAAATTTGTTGCAACATTTATTCAAATAGAATAGAATGACAAATTAAATTAGTACTTAGAACTATAAAAATTTAAATGTGGTAAAATACCTCCTTCAAATGCATTTATAGCTTCAGCTAAAGCATCAATTGATTCAATGTCTAAATTATTTGTAGGTTCATCCTAAAAACAAATATAATCTCATTATTATATCTAAATTATACAATTACTAATGAATAAATTTTTGTCAAAATATTGTATTGAGAACAAATAGAAAAGGAAAAATTAAAAATAGCATATTACTTTGGCGAAAACATCCATTAATAATTGCTATCTATTAATGATCAGATAAAAGTAGCACATACTTTTAAATACTGCAGTCAAAAACTAATTGTTGTACAAATTTAACATTGTAATAATTTATACTGAATATACAAAAGCAATAAATTTATTATTTTGCATTGTTTGAGAACTTTACTTACAAATAAGGTCTAAAACAATAAGCTGAAAATTTGGAGCAAAACTCTTAAGATATTTGATAGATTTAATTTAAATAAAAATATGCAAGATAATTTTAAGAAAACTTAGTGCATACTGGGATCATACCCTGAATTGACATTTCATGAAACAGATCAAATTTTAATATACTTTGCAGCATTCATTGTTGTTCCCTTTGGTAAAAATTCCTTGTAGATAATATCTTGACTACTAAAATAGGTGATGAGCATTGTAAAACAATGCTCATCATGTTTTTTTTAGATCATTTCTCAATGCGTGATTTTCCTGCTTCAACCTTTTTCCCGACGAGGTGATGCAGAACACCATTCCTTGCTTTACCGTTTTGTTTCGGGGTCATACCTGAAACACCAGTAAAATACAGTTCAAAAAAACTTGGTGTTACATCCACTGCTTCAAGAAAATCCTGTGAAGCCTGTAAACCTGCCTACTTCTGACCGTCAGTCATTGATGTGGCACAAACGTCTTTCTTATCCTTAAATTATGGGTAGTGATTTGTCTCATGGATTCCCGGTTTTTCTGCAGTTCACCAACTAAAATACACACAGTTAATCAATGATCTTTCATGATTAATTTCCTCACTTTCTCAATGTATTCTTCACTAATAAACGTCTTCGATCTTCCACTGTAAGTGTTGTCAGTAGCACATACCCAGCTCTCTTAAAAATGGGTGAACCTATCATACACGCATTTCATGAACATTGCTTGACCTTTATGCAGATATATCAGAATTGTGTGTTTCTTCAGGTGTCTTGCCAATCTTAAAACAAAACTTTAAATTGGTCTTTTGTTTGTTCATTTTATTGTTCTCAGTTAAGAACCAACACACTAATCAAGCACTTTGTCAAACAAATCTTTTACATAACACATCCCTCAACTGAACAACAGTGGCAGCATATGGTCCACACATGATGCTAAGCAGGTGGAGTGATTTGATTCATCAGTGTAACTAGATCAGCTATGCAGACTTCATTCATCGAACTTTATTGTCAGAGGTTGTATATTTATACATTCTTTAATTTCATCAGCATTACTTCATTGTAGTAGTCATTTAATTTATATGTGCAGTTATCTTAACATTAAAATATATCACACTCCGATTTAATTTTGACACAAAATTTTTATTAAAATTCCATGCACAAGTTTAATTATTCATTCAAAATTAGAGTCAATAAGCATAGAAGAATGCATAAAATGATGATTGCGTGAATCTTCTTTTTATTAACTTGCAAAATTAAATTTTTTAACAACAATAAGTGTGAAGAAAGTACATTTCTTTTAATCTAAAGTATAAATATCTAGCTCAAGAGATAAGGAGAGACATCACTTTTGCAAAAATAGATTAATATTTCTGTTGATACTTAAACTATTCAAGAAAAAATCAAATTAATATTTGTGTTCATGGTATCATAAGTCAAAATAATGCATGGATATAAAATTGTCATTTTCACATACACATTTATTTTCTACAAAAATAAACTTGAAAATTCAACATGTTTTAATAAACAAGTGTTGCAACAGTAGAAACTCAGAAAAATCTTGAAGAATTAACACAGGGGGAAAAATGCACTCATTTCCAGTTACTCAACAAAGAACCAAACTTTGGATATCTTATTCCAAAAAGCATGATCCTATAACACAGATGCAGGAAGCAAAATTTAATTATTCAAGTGAAAAAGACAATTTTGCCATCATTGAATTAGTACCAGCAACTGCTGTCAATAAATAGTCAACATTCAAGCCAAGCTAGTCAACCAAATGGAGACTACCAAAAAATCTAGAAATAAACTTTATTAGGTTAGCTTTCACAATCACAAAACAAGGGCATGTCCTTTGATTAAAAACTTATGAATATCAAAATTAGATTCAACATAATTAGTATTACCATATTTTCCTGTATTTAATGCGTAGTGACATTATCCATAATCCTTTTTTTTTTCGAGTAAAAAATTTTCTTAACCCACAGCCATTTTTACAGTGAATAATCCAATATACATGCTATAGATAATGTAATCACATAAAATAAAAAATTCATAATTGTTTTATTGATGTTTAAATGATAGAAATTAATTATTTTTGTGAATAGTGCATTGTTGGATACATTTTACCTTTCATATTATTTTTGTTTTTAGTTTATCTTACATCAGTGTGTTTGTCACCATAGTCACATGAAGAAGCACAGTAAATATCATCCAACATTTCTGCCTAATGTCTTAATGAAGTTATTATTTCCATCTTGTAATTCCAATCATTTATATGAAAATATTATTTTCCTTAGCATGTTTAAAAGAATTTTTTTTAACAAATGGATTCTAAATTTGCTAATAAACATTTGTTAATTCACCAACTGAAATTGTTAAAAATGGTGTGATAAGCAAATTTTAACACAGGTGGATAAACATTAACGAATTCTACCTCATAAGTAATGTACATTACTAAAAATAGAAACGTTAGTTTGTAAAGGTAAATCTAACATACGCTTGCAGCAAAGCAAGTAAATTTATAAAAAAATTTATTTATTTAAATTTATAAAAAATTTTATTAAATTAAAAGTTTTATTAACATTTTTGTAATAAAAATCAGAAACTTCAGGATTTATTTTGAAAAATAGTCATATTTCAGGATGTTTTCTTAAAAATCAGGAATGTCAAGACAACTTTAACCCTTGGATATATATATATATATTGCACTGTCATCCAAAAGGTGAGATGAAATAGGAATTTACCTAGGTTAAAATTTACATAAGCACAATTAAAACAATTCACTTTAAAATAAAAAAATACCTTGATAGATCACTAAATTTATTTAAAATAATTAAAACCTTCAATATGTGATTCGTCAGATGTGGAAATGAATAAATTCATTACCTTTTCACATGACATATTATCTGAATCAATAGATAATGAGTTTTCATCAACAAAATTGCATTTTCTAAATGCATTTTTTATTATAGTTTCCAAGACATCATTCCAATTTTTCAAGAACTAATAGGAGAAGGTTTCATATGATGCACGCTTTAGTTTTCCAGTTTCGGTAAAATTCTTTTTGCCATCAAATATCCATTGCTCCCATAATTTTTTAACTTTTGATTTAAACACTTATTAATTTTGATGACTAGATACTGTAATATTTTTGTGACTCCTCCAGGTTAATTGCAATTTTCACAGATGCGGGCTGCAAGGCTGGTCTATAAAAACTTATCTAAATTAAAACACTATAGTCCATAATTAATAAAACTTTAGAATGAAAACAGTATGTTTATGTGTGTAACCATGACATCAAAGTTTCTTCATTTCTCCAGCTTTTCTCATTGACCCTAATTTCAATACATTTAGAAAATTTTCTTTTGGAAGTTTCATTCTATTAAATAATTATCAGAGGTAATTCCAAACTATTTGCAGCACAGCATGAAGCTACTAAAAATGTAATTCTTTTATTTCTGTAGTATATAGAGGAACACTGCTTGTTTCCATTATCCTTTGATATACCATCTATCAGGTATATCAAAGGATAATGGAATTTATTCCACATCAAAAATCAAATTTGGAGTAAAATTGCTATTTTGAATGACTTTTTTTTACAAAATGTCATGAAGTCATCAGATTTCTTTCGCCAGTTTTAAGGTAATTTTTGACCGACTGTCAAGCACTCAGCTAAGCTGTTCCTTTTCATATATCAATAGCACCTCATTGGACCACCAGAGAACTTTTCAATGCCCCTTTCTGGTGAAATAAGTTGAGTTTCAATTCTGATATTTATGATCATGACTGCTTTACTATTTTTTCTCACTCAGTATCCATTTATATAATTTTTCATCCATTTCTAGGACCAGTTTCTGCATTAATAAAGCTCTTTTATGTCAATCATAGTTTTCAAAATTTGATTTATTCTTTTCAAAAAAATCGAATATTTGACTTGTCAATGCTAAACAATCTTGCAGCTTCTCCATTTCCTACTTAGATAGCTTTCTCTGTAACTTTTAATTTTAACTCTGCCATGTAATTTACAAATTTTTATTTAAGCATGATGATGTAAAAATATTTTTAGGACAAAATTGCACAGATCAAAACAAAATATACTAAGACAAGAGAAACACATTCAAGAACAAATTCTAAAGAATCAGATTCATTCTATTCTTGAGTAAACTTTCAATTACATTCAAGAACAAATTTGTCCTTGAATATAATTGGATAAAACTATAATATATAGCTGAAATAATTAGGAAATCTTTTACCCTTAAGAGATATCCTGCTATTTTTTATACATTTCAAAAATAATAAATAGCATCTTTCAAAATTCTATTATAATTTTTTCCACTGGAGAATATGTTTAAATAAATTATCAGCAATAGTGAATAATATGAACAGCAAAATTCAAAACTTTTCAACACATAATCTGCAGTTTGTATGAGGAAAATATGGTAAATATTATACACTAAAAAGTTATAAATTACTTTGTAGTGTGATAGTCAGTGCATTTCAGTATGGCAACAAAAAAAAAAACAATAAGATGATCAACAAATTCATTCATGAAAAAACAACAATACAATTGTGAATTAACTGAAAATTAATCAGTATAGGTGAAATGTATGCACATTATTAAAAATGTCAATTGTGACATAATGACTGATTCAATACTAAAGCCTTGTGGTATAGTTTTTAATAAATTGCTTGTAGTGAATAAATAATGGGCTTATAAATAGGGCTTATAAATATTTTTATATAGAAATTTTGAAATAAATATAAAAAAACATACCAATATTAAAACATCAGGGGCACGAAGTGCTAACTCAGCAAGAGCAACTCTTGCTTTTTGTCCACCAGAAAGATCTCTATTTTTAATCGTATGTGCATGACTTACGAGTCCATAACTCCCCAACTGTTTCCTTGCATCTTGATAATTTAAATTAAATAATCTCTGCAAAAGATACATAATAAACAAAAATTATTTAAAATAAGTATATATTTTCTATGAATTTCACATTTCTTAAAATATGAAGAAACAGTTAATCATACTTGAAGATATTCCACAGGTGATTCATCAAGATTCAACTGTTCTCCAGAATGCTGGTCAAATTTTCCAATTCTCTGAAAAAATAAAAAAAAAATCATTTACTATTATATATAAAAATTAAAAAAAAAAACTTTTTTATGTTCAAAAATCCCTTATAGCAATCTTGTCAGTATTAAACCTTCACTGTAAAGTGCAAAAACCTTTTTACATATTTTATAAACAGTCACTTAATATTCTTAGCTTGCAAAGGTTAAAATATGGTATAAAAATGCCCAATTTATTTTAAAAGCAATTTAAATTGTTTTCATTCTATATTCTAAAAAATAACCGATTTTAAAATTGTTTATTCAAATGGAATTTTTAAACAAAATCGCATTTTGACACTGCTTGTTTCAGTGAGTGAGAGATTCTTATTCACTTTTCTCCAGTTACAAATTGTTAAATTTGACACTTTGAGTTATTGATGTTAAATTATTAAAAAATAATAGTTTTTATTTCAGTTTGAATCTATCTAATATCTTCAAAAGCTTTACCCTGTAGAAATTTTTTTAATTTATTTTTAAAACTTTTGGAACATTATACTCAAAAAAATGCAAACAAAAGTTTTTTTTTTTTTTTCTTTCCTAAAGGGAAAAATTCAAAAAATGAAGATTTAGTAAAAATACTATCCTAACCATGGAAATTAATTCTTAGATAAAGAATAAGAGAGAAACATCCAAAAATTAAATAATAATACATTCTTTAGATACATTTAATTAAATCATAAACCCAAAATTAATGAAAAAGTTACACTATTTTCAGTAAAATAGATTAAAGTTTTTGTCAGTTTTTATGCTTTTTAATAAATTTATCTGGACATTCTAGTTTGCATTAGGAAAAATCCCTTCATTAATTTATGATTGTTGGTTGGTTGGTTTGTCGCGCAACGGTCATTTTTTGCACACGAGGGCTAATTAGACCAGGACCTACGGTTTAAAGTGGAATCCAAACCACTACAAACATCCATGCCCAAGGTGGGATTCGAACCTACGAACTGTAGAACCGAAGGCAAGACAGCTAACCATTCGGCTGCAAGCTCGGCCTAATTTATGATGAAATGAGGCAAGAGTAGCCAACCTTTTAAGAGAAAATACCATTATCTGGTATTTTCTCTTAAAAGTTATCAAGTATGGGTGACACCTCAAATCTTTTAAACATATTAAAATGTATATATAAGTAAAGAAAAATTATTTTTAAATTGATAATGAAAATTTTTAGGCAAATAACATTTTTCTTTTCAATCAAATAAACAAAGCAATATAATAAAAAATACAGTTTCAAGTTTTATAGTTAATAATTTCTACAATTTAATCAATAAGGTCATGCACACAACAAAAATTAGTTTTAAGCATTTAATTCTAACATATTATTAAAAAGTTAATATTTAATTGATTTAACTTTTAAATTTCTAATTTTTTTATCAAATCGCCTACATTAAGATTACTGTGCTACTATAGGGTATTTACTGTTGAAATCATTTATAATTATTTGAAATGAGTGATAAAGTTAAAATATTTTGCCTGATTAAGACGATTTTATTAAGCAAACATGCTTGAAAGATTTTTAATGCACAAATAAATATTGTTCATCCAAGGCAGATTTAATAATAAAGAATTTTTGGTAATACAAAAATTTTCCTCACTATTCTTGAAAAAAAAAGGGAAAGAGAAAAATAGTTTCATTTGTTAATTAGTTAACAAATTATTTTTACATGAGAGCTAATTAGACAAGGACCTACAATTTAAAAAGGATCCTGAATCACTAAAAATATCATATTTAGAGGTAGGAATCAAATTCACAAACTATTGAACCAAAAGTCAGAATATTAACCATTTGGTGACCAATAATGAGAAAAACAAGAAGAGGATAAATAATTCCACTTGGATCCAGAAACATCGCTTAAGACAGAAAAAAAAAACATAATGCAAATACAACAAAAAGTAGAAAATAAGATATGATAGGAATAAAATTAGATTCTCAAGAAATTTGAGAAGTAACTCTGACAAGCATGGATAAATTGTTAATAGTTTGATAATTTTATTTTATAAAAATAATGTATGCTTTGTTTAATTTTTAATTACTAATAAAAAAAGAATACCAATATTAACCTATATCAAAATTATTGCATCAAAAGTTAATCATTCAATCAAAAGAAAAATTTATTTTCAGAATTTTATTAAAATATGATGTGAAACTAAATATTAAGTGCTGTGAATATGTTTATACTTACAAGACGATGGTTTTGCCTTTGTTCTCCAGAAGTCTAAAAAAGAAAAGAATTTACACTAAAGCAATTAACCAAAAAATAAAATTACTGAAAATTACTTATACATAAGATTTTTTTAGTTATAAAAATAACTTTTTTATTTAACAATCTGATTATAAATTATTAATAAAATTTTAACCTTATCAATATAAATATTTGAATATATAAGCAAATTAAATTTAAATTAATCAGCATTGGGATTAAAAAAAGAAAAAGTGGCAAAGAATAAGAAATAAACATTTTAAGAAAATAAGAATTACAAAAAAATGACACATATTAAATGTAATACTTTTAAATTCAAGAAATACAGAAATCAAAGAAATTTCAAAAAAAAAAAAATATCATAAGATACTTACAGGAGATAATTCACCAGTAAGAAGCCTTAAGAATGTGGTTTTACCAACACCATTGGGTCCCACAATAGCCACTAGATAACCAGAAATATTAAAATTTTAATAACGTCCAATTAATTTATATAAAAGTAACAATCCAAACATATCAGAGTTATATAACAGGATTTTAAAAATAATTAAATAATATGAAATTATAATTTTAAAATAATTAAAAAATAAAGCATTTGTAATTACATCATAAAATAGTCATATATTAGGAGTTTTCTAATATTACTAATATATATCAGAGAACATGCATAAAAATATAAATCAGAATTTTTTTTTTCATACAGGTGGACCTTAATTTAATTATTTCAGAAAAGATTATTAAAAATAATTTTTGACAATATTTTAAGAGCACAAAATGAGTAACATATCGATTTGGTAAAATCACTCATAATGAAAAAATAGTCGATCTATTTATCAGATTTTCTTTTTTATAAATTCATGAATAGGAAAGAAATAAAATTTTAAAGTAGAAACTCTCAAACATTCACTGCACTATATTAGTAAACCAATAGAGGAGAGAGAAAAAAAACTTTTCTTCATCGCTATTATTTATTACAACTAAGTTAAAATCAATAATCCTTTTTCCACACTTATATATATATATATATATATATATATATATATATATATATATATATATATATATATATATATATATATATATATATATATATATATAGTCATATGTAAGAAAATTTTGATTAGAAATCTTTTCAAATTATATATATAGCAAAAAGAAATTTATAAATAAAAGTTAACAATAAGCAATACAGAGATACCAATTTCCATACGATAAAAGTTTGCTATTTAAAATTTAAATGTAACATTTTAAATTGATTGTCTCTTTTAAATTACAATAGAGGAAAACAAAGATAAAACTTCTGCTTAGAAGGAAAAATAAGCAATCATAAAATGTATATTAGTTATGTCAAAAATGCCAAAGCAGTTATGCAGTTATGTCAAAAATGCACTATGTAAGTAAATACCTGTAGAAAATACATTTAAAACTTAATTTTAAAAATTATATAAACTAAAATATAGATTTCTATAACTAATTTTTCAGGTAAAAGTATCAAAAAAAAATTTTTTTAATTGCACATTCAGCATTTTATGATGTTTAAAGATGCACATTTATTATTTAAAAGTATATAATTTGTGTCATTCTTTCCTACATTATATATTACCTAATTACTGAAGTAGTAGTTAAAGTAAGCCAGTTTCCAAAAATATTACATACATGCACATATGTATATATATATATATATATATATATAGAGAGAGAGAGAGAGAGAGAGAGAGAATTCATATAATTAGAGAAGCAATCATTATTTATATCCAGCGAAATTAAATTCTTAGATTACAAATGCAGAAGAAATAAATTTAAATGATATGCTATAATTTAATGACGATTATTTCAATTAAATATTGATTCACTTTATTTGAATCTTAAAAAAATTATGAAAATATTTTTAGTAGATTTAAGACAAATAAAAGATTTAGAAAACTAGGAATTTTTTGTAATTATGTTCTGAAATACTCAATAGCTTAAAAAATACAGAATAAAATAGACAATATTTTAAAGAATTTAGATTAGGAATTGAAATATCTGATGAAATTTTAGGTTGAATATCTAAAAAATCTAAATCAAAATTCAGGAAAATAAACAGGAAGAACTGATATTAATGAATATCTATGCATTTCAAACATGATACTTTACAATAAATGCTCAAGTGATAAAATTCAATAATTTTCAGTAATAATTAAGAAAAAGAATATCAGAGTAAAAAAATAATAATTAAATTACAGAATACCAACATTTCAATGTAAATTATTAAATAACTATTAACATGCATCACTGGAAGAAAATATAAAAGGATAAGTGTAAAACATTACCTCTTGATGACATATCTATTCCAAAGTCAACATTCTTGAATAAAGGTGGTTGTGATTCATATGCAAAGTTCACATCTATTAGCAAAATGAAATAAATTATTGCATGATTATGAAATCTTTATGTACTTGTTTCAGTAATAAAAAATGTAGCTTCCCTATACTTTTCATATAAAAGTTTGAAATGTATTGAAATTAAAAGCGACTTTAGAATAAAATTAATTCAACAGACATTTAAAAATATATTTTGAAAATAAATTGTTTTCATAGAAATAAAAATTATTTAACATAGAAAAGAAACTAACACAAAAACACAGTTGTGATAATTCACTTTTTTAATTAAAAAAAAAACACTTTAAATTAAATTCATATTTATTTGGGAATTGAATAACATTAGAAAATAAACAGCAACAAATTGATTTAATTCCATAATAATGAGTAGAGAATAAAAACAAAAAAGGGGTTAGTCATTTACTAAAAATATCTCAAGAGAATAATAAAATGCCTTAGTAACAAAACTTTAATTCCCAATTTACAAATGCACTCAATACAATATCATTTGATAATTTAATTTTCACAAACATGATTTTTATATAGGAAGTTCTATGAATTAAGAAAATATATGGAAAACATTTCATTTGAATAATATTGCTCATCCAAAACCTTCCAAATATAAAAAGCATTGAATTTTATTAATTTGTGAACAACAAAATATCAAACAATGGAAAAAAAAAGTGCTCAAAAATATAATTATTACGTAAATAATGTTAATAAATATCCTATGCCAATCCAGAAATAAGTTGAATAGTCCTCTTTTTCCTTAAAAAAAATCAATACATATATTTTAAAATCTATTAAAAATGTTTAGAAACTATTTCACTATCCTACCAAGAAAATATAATTAAAAGAACAAATATTTATCGTAAAAGATGTATAAAATAACAAAAATTTTATTTTTATTTTCACAAAAAATATTAATTAGTAAATTATTTCATTAACTAGACCAAATCTTATTAAATTCTTAGTTAAAACTGGACTATTTGTAATTCAAAAAATGAATTTTAATGAATGAAACAAACAATGGCAAAACAATGAATTTCAAAAGCTGAAAAAATCTCTAATTTAATTGGTTTTAAATTACTAATCACTTTTAATGAAATATCATAAATTAAAAAAACAGAGCAACAAAATTAAATTGATAAAGAAATCTTGGGCAAATTTTACTGTTTTTTAAAAAAT